>WOGR01011542.1:0-10518 GCA_015342045.1 Leptinotarsa lineolata | reverse complement strand
GTTTTATTTTCCGTACAAACCAAATACCAACCGTGGTTTAAAATAGGATACTCCGATTTGAAAAATGTACCTCGTTCTACAGAAAGACATTTTAAATATACGGAGCATATATTTTCGTCTTGTAAATTAAAATTTTTTAGCAAACAAAATATAGCAACAGCTTTAGATACAGCTCAAAAAAAAAGGGCATACATTCTTTTAATAATCAGGTTAGGGAAAATCGTCGAATTTAAAAAGACATCGATAATACGATTTATTTGGGTTCCCAAGAATTAGCTTTTCGCGGACACGATGAAACCGAAGATTCGATTAATCGCGGCAATTACAAAGGACTTTTAATGTTATGGGGCAAATATGATTCGCAATTTGGCACTTTTAAAACGGTAGCGTTTTTTTCGGGCACCTCAAAAACCATCCAAAATAAGCTTATTGACAGTCTGGCATATATTATTAAGGAAAATATAAGCAGGGAGATTGAAAGTGTTTCTTTTTTTGCATCGGAAATTGATGAAACTACCGATATTACCTGTACATCACAACTTTCAATCGTTTTTAGATATGTCAAAGATAGAACGTTTTATGTGTTTTCATGAGCGCACATGAGCGTACGTGTGACACCTATAATTTAAGGCAAAAGTTAATTGCGCAAACCTATGATAGGGCTGCGGTCACGGCCGGCCATTTAAATGGTTTACAAACTAAAATAAATTCCAAAGATCCTCATGCACTATTTACGCATTGTCATGCCCATGCCCTAAATGTAGTATTAAGCAAGGCATGCAACAACATAACAGATTGCCGCGTATTTTTTTCAAGTTTGTCTGGATTTTCGGCATTCCTTTCAAAATCCACCAAAAGAAGCAATGTTTTAAATGAAATATGTGGTAGCCGAATGCCAACTTCTACATCTAGAGCAGTAATTTCAGTGCATTCAAACAAAGGCAAATTGATTGATGTCTTTGATTTTATCCTAAACTGACGATTTTAAAACCGACGACCAAAGTCTTAGGGAGGCGAGAGTTCCTACCCCATCCTTTCTTTCCTTTCCTGGCAAGAAAGACTCTCACCTCCCCATTGGTTCTTGCTAGACAATAAAATTTACTTTTAGGCCTGATTTTAAACAACCCTTTTTCCTTATTTTTGTTTTTTAATGGTCAGTTTTATAAGTATGATTTTCGGCAATACACAATTTTTGTTTGCATTTATGCAAATATTACGTATTTTGATTAAAATAGCTGCGGTACCCCAAAAAATTTTCGCGCCAACGGCGGGCTTCTCTGTGTGCATATAGTCTTTATGACTTTAGCCTCCCCTGTTTTCCATTGCACGAGCCGTCACTGCTTTTTTATCATTAGTATACATATTGTGTTCAGTTTTGATGTTTAGTATTGAGATTTCGAAGAATTTAATACAATGTTATTTTTGTTAATATAACTCACAGAATACCCCTCCTTTAAAATGGAGTCTTTCTCGTATAGAAAAATTGTATAATGGAAAAAATGGTTTTGCAAGGATTGCCGACGTTCATACAAAAAAAGATTTGTTAAAAAGAGCTTTAGTGAAGTTGTGTCTTTGACCAACTGCCAGTAACATTAAAATTATTCCATAACTTAATGGGGAAGAATGTTCAGTTTTTGCCCACTCGTGGTTTGGTATTGAGTTTTTTAAGGAATTTTATGCAATGTTATTTTTGTTTATATTATTTTTTTATTACTCACCCGGTATATTTAAAACTATATCCAAATTGAATTTTGCACATTATTGGACCAAGGACATGCACGTCCAAAGAATCACAAGTACGAAAATAGCCTACCACTTCGGACACATTTTTAAAATACTCGATTTTCAAATTTGCCTGTGCCTGTGTGCTTTTTCTAAATTTCCGCTACCACTATCGTCAATCGCTATTACTCACTGTCCACAAACAATTAACGCTTTCGCTTTGCCCAGCAGAGATTCCATAATTCAGTTTAGTGCATTTTCAACTTGGTTTCACACAAACCGTTACATAGTGTTAATGGCAATTATTCTTTCAATAGCCACTAGATGAATAAGTTTTTGTGACAGTCAATGACAGTTTCATAATTAGAGTGAGGGTATGTTATTGTTGCATACTTAACTTACTCCAGAAAACTAAAGTACTCAAAAGCATACGGCCCAGAGTAAAGTCTATACACAACATTATTTCCAGGCCACTAATTTTACCGATTAGGGAGGTATTTTGAAGTTCTTCATCAATAATAAAATGTCATTTAGTGGAATTTTATTAAAGACGTTGAAAGAGCAGATACAAAAATTTTATAAATGCATATGAAAAAACTCTGAATAGAAGTATGACATTTGTATTCCAAATCCTTATGAGCATGCTTCAGATAAAATCCTCATCAAAACATAGCCATGGAAAAAAATAAGCACTCAAATAATGAATGGTTTGACAGTTTGGCTTTATATAATTCATCTGTTGAGAGTTCTTGCTTATTAAACTTGTGTCATTGGGAGTGTCTCACCCGTAGTAAACTTTACCGGAAAAGAAAATTATTTTTGATTTGTGGAGATGGTTATAAATAAAACTATGAGTTGATGAATTTCCTACAACAATTAGATGCATCAAACAGGAGATGAAGTAGAATCAGTCTACTCGATATGCTGAAGATGCCATCTTGATTGGTGAAGATAGTGTTGCAGTTCTAGTGTTTAGGAATAGTGCTCGTTTTGGATGATTACCTTCATCAAGGTAGCAGAACCACTTTAGATTTTTACATTTATGTTCAAATTTATACTTTATGCTCTAATTTTTTGCTCTTCATTCAATAGAGATATTGTAGGTTCCTCTACCTTAATGTTAAGCAACCCTGGATAAAGCAAAATTGTTGAATTTGAGTACCTCATAATTTGAGGCAAATTTTTTTCAGTACCAAAATGTACAAATTAGTGTGCCCAGGGTTATACGAGTCATTGTTTTAAATAAAAAAATATACAGAAAGATTATTAATAAAAATTTCTAGATTTCTGATAAATTTACCGAAAACTTTGTAATGATGAATAATATCATGGCATAATGTCCTCGAAGTATAGTTGAATAATGTTTCACCAGATTCACTCTCCACTTCCAAAGGTAACTGCCATGACAACATCTCTTTCGTTTGGCGAGCAACAATCATTAAGGGGGCTGCTGGGGAAGCATCACTTTGAACCCATATTCTTGGTGGAGCATCTGAATATCCGAAACCCTAATGAAAATCTTGGTTTTCGATTCAATTTTTTCAAACACATTCATTACACTTACTTTATCATCTGTGAATTCCAAAATATACTCTATTGTTTTATTTATTGTGAAGGTGTAATTTGTATTATAACTCAATACTTTAATAATTGGCGCTGATTGATATGCCGAGTTACTATTCAGTAATGAACAAAACGTAATCACACAAAAAAAAATCATTATAAAAACTTCCAGTATTAAACAATTCTATCATTTCGGTAAACCACTTGAACTTGAAAGTAAATAGTCCAAGGTCCAAGTCAAAAATGATAATCTGTGGTTATTTTTTACTGGGTTTAAAGGCGCATTCACATTATGCCAGTGTTTGCCAATTGGCAAGGCTAGTTGGCAAAGCTGAATCGATGTAAAAGCGACCGTTGGCACGTTCCAATAAACCAGCTGTGTGTCAATGAAAATCGCTCATGTGTGGGTCTCCTTCAAAAGAAACCTAAAGTGAGGACATGCCAATTGCCAACCACTGGCACGTAAATTATTTGTTTCGACATCTTGAATATGTAACTTAATGAATGATAAGAATCTCCCGTCGCCAGACATCGCAGAGAACCTGCTGGGTGTTAAACGACGGAAATAGCTCTTCTGAATGACGTATCTTTCTTCTTGATATTTGGTGTAACCAAATTTAGAAGAACTTGAAAACACTACTCTCATGCGAAAAGGTTTCTGAAACCACATCCAGATCTGTACTCAAGAATCAATTCGTCCATATAGTCCAACAGTAAATCCTTCATTAAGTCAGGAGTTCCATATTGTGCTCTATTCTGAAGGATTGGACGTACCCAAAACCGACGTTTTGCGCCATCTTTTTTTTTATTCGCGAGTATGATAACCGCAGCTGAAGCAAGCAGTAAATCCTCGTCAGTCAAAATTGTGCGACTGACCTAAATGAATGCTAACACATAAGCAGACGTGTCTTTATATTATGTACTCACAACTAAAACTAATAGTGTTTTCTATTGGTAAAACTACTGCACATTTCTATCCTTTATTAATGTATAAAGAAATGGAGGACAGAGAAATACTGAATATGCGATGACTCGTTTTCTGTTGAAAAAAATGTATAAAGCCAGTGGCTTTTTCCGACCATTTATAAATATTATAGTATCATATGCATCTCCAATTAGGGGGGTGTAGAGAGGACTGGTTCTTCCGGGAGAAGGGAATATTAAGAACAGATAGTTGTTGGTTCTCAGATGGATCAAAAACACCTTTAAGTTCTGTTGCAGGTGTTTTCAGTCGCAGACCCAGGACAGAGACCTGTCTATTAGGAACCGATGCGACTGTATTTCAAGTGGAAATTTATGGTATGTGTTTGGAGAGATTCGAAGAATCCAACCTCATACACAAGTCAATAAAAATAGTCTCGGGCAGTCAGGCGACGTTGGTAACTCTTGGCTTCTACCAAGCAACGTCTAAATTGGTAGAAAATTGCCAAAAACGACTCTCCTCGATAGGAAGACTGAACAGTTTTTCTCCTGTCTGGATTCCTGGCCATACTGGTCTGGAAGGCAATGATGCTGCTGACTCCCTTGCAAACGAGGGTGCTACAAAAGCAGCTTCTTTGGACCAAAACATGTCATTGGCATCGCTTTAGGCTTTGCCAAACAAACATTGAACACCTGGATTGCAAGAAGATTTATAGACTTCTGGCAGAATCTTCCAGGATTGGCTCATCATATGCAGAGACTTGGACTGTCGAAAGACAGTGTGTGTCGCCTGTTTGGAAAATGATGAAATAGCAGAGCAAATACTTTGTGCCTGCCCCGCTGGGGACCGAATCAGGTTTTCAGAGTTTGGCAAATCGTCATTCTTACCATCCAACCTGAAACACCACTCACCATATAAACTATAATGGGCTTCGTTAAGAAGCTGGGTTTATTTGTTCGAGTGTAAATAGGTGTGAGCCACAATAAACCTGTGAGGTTTGCGGTGGAGGGTCGAATAAACCCACTCACTTTTGACCAAACCTAACCTAACCATTTGGGATTATTGGCAATATGGGACCAAAAATTTCCTCTTGCGTGATTGGAGATGATGAATCAACATTTATCGGTATTGTTGGTTCAATATATTAGTCAGCGAAATTCTATGAGACACAGAGAAGCATATGAGTTTCGTTATGCTTTTGAAAACGTTACTTTGACTAAATTAATAATTGAAAAGGGAAAATGACAAGTGTTTTTCTGATTTATCTGGATATTGTTGCTTTCGATTTTCTATCTGACAATATGAATTTTCAATTAAAAATTGATAGTTTTTATCCCATGAAAAATCCTGAGTGATTTTGAGAAAAAAATTTCATTTAAACTTTCACGGTATGTGAAAGAAACAAATTGCCTTCTACAGTATTTCCAGCCTTAGGTATATCAACAACCAATATTTTGGATAAACGCAGAAACTCAGGAGTATGTAGCGGAAAATTCAATATTTTTTTTAGGACAAAACACAAGCAAGCATCACAGGAAAATTCTTAAGGCGCTCTAGAGCGTTGCCTGTGCGGAAATAGCGATTCACATTGGATTTGAATCGCTGAAGATTAAATCCATTTGGAAAAACATTCTCAGGGAGTTTGTTACACATAAACGCATTTCTACAAATGAAACAGTCCCTGAACAGTGGCGTTCGATGTGTACTGAGTTGAACCTCAAAACGATGAGCAGCCACAGTCCGTCGCGTATTTCTGGTATGTACCGCTCTTGGTGAAATCAAATGTACCAAGTCACTTGAACACTTCCCGTGAAAGTATCTATAGAAGAGAGACAAATCTCCAACCTTTCTTCGATGTTTCAGACTATCAAGGTTGCAAGTGATGTTCGCGTCTCCAATCAGTTGGATGGCTCTTTTTTGAATGGAATCCAGCAGCTTCATGGTGTGCTTAGGGGCGGAGCTCCATGAAGGTCTGATTTGAGCTTTATAAAGTATCAGAGGTTGCTGAGGTTTGCACAGTTTTCTGGTTCGAGACAGTGTTCCAAGCTTTTGAGAAGCAGCCTTTGCAATTTCAGCGACATAATTGTACCAAGACATATTGGTGTCTAATTTAACCCCCAACAAATAGATAGCGGAATTGTCTGTTTTGACATTATTATAACCGGTTCGGAGACATCCATCTTTTTGGAGAAAACCGATGCCTGGGTTTATGTGGCATTGAATTGAACCTGGTTACTTCCATCCCAATTCGAATTCCCTTCTAGATCATCATTAAGATATGCAACCTCCTGCTGCCGGTGAAGATGTGCATCTGCAGCCAATGTCCTGGAATCCAAATGGAATGACGAGACAAGTGTGCTGTCGTCAGCAAAGCAAAATATATTGGATTCTTGGTTTATTCCAATAAGTCGTTGATATACGATAAAAAGAAAAATGGTGACAATATGGATCCCTGGGGAACACCAGCACTGATGGTAAAAGTATTCGAGAGGTATCCATCGACGGCTACTTGCAGGGAATGTTGGATCAAACACTATTGAACTGAAATTATTCAATCAAATATTTTTTTCGGAATGAGTCAATTTTTTAATGAATTTGTTAGCACATATTTCAGTAATTAGCATCAATTCGTAATAATTCTTTGATTCTCTTCAAATCCGTGAAATTCCTACATTCCTGTTGATTTTTCATATACTAAAGCGTCATCTATTTTCCTAGCCACGTGCCGTGGCGTTGACATCCAGGTGGTATTACCTTCTCTATGTAATTGGTACCCCTCATGTGTGGAGAATGGTCTGAGGAATTTCGAATTGTGTTGGAGAATTTGATGTTGTAGAGAGAACAACAGAAGTTGAAATACACACATACGTACGTCGATTTCACTCTGTTAGCATTATGATATCTTTTTAGAAACGTAAGTATATAGACATTATAGATCAATGTGTGGATAGAACACAAAAAAAGTTCTGCATTGCGTATAAGCGTTTCTAATTATACCATAGCGGAATGTTTGTCTCGGTAACGGATTTTTTGACTCGCATAGCGATTTACGCCTCCGATTGGTTGGCAACACTGTGACTATCAGTCCCACATGTAAGAGCACTTAAGTTCAGCGAAAAAAATTACTTTTTTTACTACCAATGACCTGTCAGCTGTCACTTGTCGGTAATTTATTATAGATTTGTTTATAAACAAACCATGACTAATGTATGCACAATTTGTCTGAGGAGTGAGAATGTTATAATTGATGAATCCAATAATGGAGATATATTAAACAAGTTGAACAAATGCGTCCCGGAAGTGGTAACAGAAAATAATTTCAGATAATCTGATAATGACTCATACATTTTTAGGAATGGAATTCAAATATAAGAATATGTTTAGTCTGTAAAGATGATTTGGAAAGAGCTTATAATTTCAAAATATTGTGCATTACTTCATACACTTCTAGAATGACCATACCGATACTATGCGACAAAGAAACTCTTTCAGATGTTGAAAATGAAGTGATACAGAGAAATGGGGAGTCATCTGAGGAAGAAACCGATTATTGTTTGGAATGTTCAGATTGCAAAAAGGTTTTCGAAACAAAAACACTACTGGAGAAACATGCAAAGAGTAAACATGGAAGAATAGATATATCAAAAATGCAAAAACCATGTGAAAACTGCGGAAATCTTTATAGTGCGAAAAATATAAAACGCCATTTCAAAAATTGTATTAAGAGAAGTGGTAAGAGATTATTGTGGTGGTAAATAGATATTGATATGAAAAAGTCAAAACTTTCAGGAAATAATGGGACAAATAAGTATGAGAAAATAATCACCCGCCAACTGGACTCAACTTGCACTCTTTGTGGAACAATTTTCACAAATAAATATCTTATGAGGCGACACATGAAAAATGTTCATGCCACGGAAAAAAATTTCAAATGTGAACTTTGTGAGAGAACCTTTACATCTGCTGTATATCTCAATGCACATAAGAGGTATCACAAGTACAAACAATATCATTAGATTCTTGAATTTGAATAAGGAAGAAATTTAAATCAATTTTTTTCAGATATCATTCGGGTGACCGCCCTCATATATGTTCATTTTGTGGAAAAGGGTTTATAACAACCAGCGATCTTTATCATCACGAGAAAATTCATGTGAATAAAAGAGCTTATAGGTGTGAAAAGTGTCCAAAAGCTTTTAATACTTCATCTGATCTGCACAAACACAACATATGTGTCCACATAGACCGTGCCCAATGGAAATATACCTGCATTTCTTGTAACAGAAAGTTTCCTTTGAAAATTAATCTTGATAGCCACATCAAGACACATACGGGAGAGAAAAATTTCTCATGCCATTTATGTGAGAGAAAATGCATCAGTAAGTCAGTATTGAAGAGTCATATCCAGACCCATTCTAATATAATTTCCTTCAAGTGCAGCCTCTGTGCACAGGCTTACAAGTATCAGAAGTCACTAAATCTGCATTTAGCCAAAGCACATGGTATCGGTAATATGAAAGTTACTATTGCAGCCAAAAAGTTTGTATGTCCACTTTGTTCGAAGACTTATTCTGCTAATAACAAATTGCAGAAACATATTAGATCTCATGATGGTGAAAGACCATTCAAGTGTCCTGAATGTACAAAATGCTTTGCAGACAAGTCTTATGTTAAAACACATTTGAGAAATGCTCATAACATTCAAAAAAATGAATGTGTTTGATAAAATTTTTGATGATATGAACCTGTTAATTCAATTCAGCAATACAATTTATCAATTATATTGAAAAAAAGCCTTGTTTGTTTTCATTTCCAAAAGTATTACATAAATGAACATAGAGTTCCAACATATTCCTGACAACTGATTAGTTGTGTATGAAATAAAAAAACAGATGCTTTCTAGTATCCGGAAAATTAACTAATAATATATATCTCAGGACAAATAGAGTGCATTCCACTGAGCGCTCACAACGATCACGCTCACGACCGCGTTTTTCCCGTTCCACTTTCTTGCGAGCGTTACTGTCGTAAACTCAAGTGGAATGGATTTTGGAGCCTTTTAGGAGTTCATGTGAACATTACAAATGGCGAGGTTGAATGAAGTGCAAGTTTTAATTTACGTAAGCCTCAACAATAAGTTTCAATAATTGCAAGATAACTTTATTTATATAAAAAAAAGTATAACTTGATTTTTTATATACAATTTCAGTGAAGTTGTTGAACAAATTAAATTTGGCAATTGATACGGCAATTGAATATTTGTTGATGCGTCGCAATAGTACTACAGGAACTAGTTCAAACTTTACAAAATTATAATCATGAAAACCGAAAACTTAGGCCACGAGTTATTGATTATGAGGGTGTATTTCATCGTTATACAAAAGTCATTTCAGGTACATGATCTATCACATACCGTGCGTTCCACTAAGCGCTCACAACGATCAAAATGCTCCTTCAGCCGTTCCACATAACGATCGCGGTCGTTGTGATCACGGCGAAAACGTAACTTATGACCTCATTACTTTCGCTCACAACGACCCATCTCAGGAGGTGGGTCGAAGTGGACGTTGAGAATATTTCGGCGCAATTTTTGAAATGTGACAAATGTTATCTGTCATTCGTAATTCATTTCTAATTTCTTAACTTATTCAATCTCATAAGTATCAATGGAATAATTACTTACACATAATGAAGTTAATTTAAAAGTATCATACATTTAGAGAAAAATCTAATCTGTGTTCAATTAGACACATTTGCAAAATGTACAGTGTAATACGTGATAAAAATCGAGTACCTGAAATAACTTGAATTCTTCATCTGAATAACTATGAAATATATTCTCATAATCAATAATATGTGGGCCTAAGTTTTCGTTTTTCACGATTATTATTTTGTAAAGTTACAATCCACTCTTCATCTGAACTAGATGAATTAGTTTCTGGAGCACTATTGCGACGTATCAAGAAATATCCAATTGCTTTAAAAGACATTTTGACTAGATTCAAAATCAATTTTTTCAATAACTCCACTGAAATTATATATTAAAAATTAAATTATACTTCTTTTTCAATATGAATGAAGTTAGCTTGCAATTATTGAAAATTATTTTCAAGGATTACCTAACTAAGTGTCTTAAAACATTTACTTTATTTTTTCAACGCTCACGACCTCAGTTTTTGCCGTTCCACTTGCTTGCGAGCATTGCTGTCGTAAATTCAAGTGGATAAGATTATGGAGCGTTTTGGGCGTTCATGTAAACTTTACAAATGGCGAAGTTGAAAAAATAAAGTAAATGTTTTAAGAAATTTACG
>WOGR01011541.1:0-10518 GCA_015342045.1 Leptinotarsa lineolata | reverse complement strand
CGTTCGCGGTGAACATTTTGAACATCTACTTCGTTAACATCCATAGTTCTTTTCCGTATTCTACATTTCATTACGTTTTGCATTTTAGTTTTTGAGTGTTTTTTATCGAATTTCGGTAACCACATGAATTTAATTCATTTTATCTTAATTGTTGCAATAAACTTGAAAGTGGTAACATTTTTGAACATAAAATGAAGAAACCCTTCGAACGATATATCACATACTTATATTTCCCATTGAAAAAACTGGGGGTTGTACCTGTCATTCAAAGGAGGTTAAAGGTAGGGGTGGCATTTTTACGTTGAAGAATGTCATTATAATTTAAATCTGAAGTGTTTCGGAATTTTCTAAAATATGTACAGTAATCGAAATAATGAATTTATTCCATTTGGCTTTTACACACTGTATATAGTTGTATGGTGTCTGAAGCTTTATCAATAAGACCTGACGTTTTTTGGACAATAAGGCATATCATTATCATTAAAATAAATCCAGAGAAAAGATATTTCAAACTATTATATATTTTTCTATCCAAACTAAAAAAGAAACAACAAATGCCAATTTATAAAAATAGGGTTCTAATCGACCACGAACTAGCTGCCCGGATTTTGTTTTTTTGCCGATTTTCACTTTCAAATATATAATCAAATAAAACTACGTGTATGTGATGTATTTTTTTATTTGAAATATAGATAATGAATACGCCAACAAAACAAAACCATTTACCCAACGAACCAAATGGACTCATTTTCGGTATAAATATGACGGTTTTGTTTTGTTTGTAACTGAATATGTTATTACCGTATTTTCGAAAGTGCGCAAATGTGTGAAAATTTGTCTAAAATATTTGTAATCTAACAGAAAATATTGAAATTACTATGAACAAAATATTCGGATGAGACGAAAAATTAGTAATAAGTATTATCAAAAAATAAGGCGCCTATTAATTTATAACAAATGGTCTGTAACGTAAATGCGAACAGGTTACGTTACAGATATTGAAGAAGGAAAACGATGTTGCATGTTATTCAAAACCACTTTGACATACGTAATCGTCACAAGCCGAACTACCATTCGTTGGTTTTTAGCTGTTGCATCAAACGACCCGCGAATATGTTACGTTACGTTAACCGATATAAATAAGTATCTCAAGAACGCTAATTTGTAAAGAAAACAAGTTATTGTGAACTAAAAATGAAACGAATTGGTGAAATAATTGAACAATAGGTAAAATGTCAGTAATGTACAAACGATTAAAATAAAAATCAATACTTGAATTACGAATCTAACCACTACCAATCAACCAACGAAGGAATAGTTGAGGCTCTTTCGTCGACCATTTCGTCTGTGAAACACGAAGAAAAATCACAACACGGAACTGGATCACGTCAGGGCATTGGCCAAAAGACAACAAGAGCTCCACAACCAGTCAGAAGACTGCCAGAAAAGGATAAAAATAATTGCATTTAACAAATGATGAATCTGTTTTGGATCTGGGCAAACCACAGATGACAACCCTACAAAAATCAAGCCATCAAATGCAGACGTCTCCAAGTGTAGTAAAAATAGAAGCCTGAGATTATATTTAGGATTGCTTAACAGCACTCGAATCGAAAGCAGTAGGACCACCACTACATCTGCGTAGACAACTACTCAGCCACAAATTCATAACTAAATTATACGCCAAGAAAAGTGATTCATTATTTGAATTACATGACTTGAGCATTTTGGGACTGACCGATAAATATTAGCACAAGAAAGTTTTACCACTTATATACAATAGTTACACCAAGGCTTCTAGTTTTATAGATATAATATATTCCAATGAAATACTTTCCTTTTTCCAGGGCAAACCACAAGATTTTAATTATTCCATATATACGAACTACCTCACTTCAAGAAGTGAGACGTTTCATCCAAACGGAACAGTTAACAGATAGAACTGTAGATATTGGAGCAGAAAAAATCCTCACTGGATGTGTGCGACTCACACTCAATATCCTAAAAAGTTAACGTTTGGGCTGGTATCATTAACAATAAAATTATTGGCCCTTATTTTTTTGAGGGCACTGTTAATGGTGAGATTTATCTAGATTTTTTGATTAACTTTTTAGTGCCTACATTACAAATACATTTTCCTGATGTTAATCATCCAAATAAGATAGATCGAACTATTTACTACCAACAAGACGGAGCTCCACCGCATTTTGCACGTACAGATAGAAATTATTTGAAAGAGGTTTTTCCCAATAGGTGGATTGGAAGACGTGAAATGATCGAATGGCCGGCTAGATCCACCGATTTGACTCCTCTCGATTACTTCTTATGGGGTTATTTAAAATCTGAAGTATATTTCAATAGATTTAAAAGTTAGGATAATGGAAGAAATTAACAAAATAACCCTCGAGGTCATACAAAATGTTGTACGAGAATTCCAAGATCGCTTCGGTTATTGTCAAGAAGTGAATGGTGGTCATTATGAACATTAAATTTAATTGTAAAGTACATTGAAAAATACATTCTAAATATTATGTGGCTTTATTATCTTCATTTAACGTAAAGTTTTGTGACACCTAGAGACATTATCAAAATTTTACATCCTAAAAATCAATTTTCTTAAAAACTTTATATTGCTGAACAGAGGACTAAAATCCCTTTTCAACAAGGTGCCACACGACCCCCTTTACTATTTGAAATTTTCGAGTGGGTGCTTATAATTCAGAAGGGGTGCTGGAGGGTGATAATATTTTCATACTGTAAATTGTCAATTCAAGAATAAAAATCGACCTGTTTCAGGTTTTTTTTCACATAGTACATAATAACGCTAAAAATGAATGTATTCGACACATATGGACCGCACTGTATATTTGTAATATTGCAAATCTATCAATATTTTTCATATTCCCTTTGTAAGGAAAAAAATTGGTGGTTCTTACCTTAATAGATCACATTCTATGTTATTATCTTCTGGTGATATGATTAGGGAGTACAAAGTTTCCAGAGACATGCATTCGACTAAATTTAATATGATCCTATCTACAGCTACGGTGTTATAATGTAAACTATTATTCATTCTTTCCCTGAAGTCCATGAACTCGTCTAATTTTATGAATGATCCAAACTTATACGAGAATGTTAAGTGGTCTGAGCTCTGAAAAACGCAAATGTTTCAAGACCTCTCAGTTTTTTTTAATGTGATAGCTGTATCAAAATAGCAAGTGGAAAGAAAATTGCGAAAGGTTATAATTTAGAGTTATGGAATAGTTATGCCATAGTTATTAAGTATGGCATAACTCATCGTTCATTCAAATATAAAGAGATGTCAAAAACACAAATTTCCAGTAGTATTTATATCTTTTAACATTGAGGTATCATCCTTCAATTTTAATCGACAAAACAAACTGAAAAAAACTGAAATTTCAATCTACAGTTGGGACTATGAAAGAATCTGCATGCGTCATCAATTTGTGAATCCAATATTAGCCCATAATCTGACACAAACTAATAAAAACTAAATGATGTGACCACTACACTTCGATCTCAGCCAAGGACCGAGAAGCGATTCTCTGAATAAAATAGTGAAGAATTGCTTCAATTTTATAAATTGATAGTGAAAACCCCATTGTGAACTTTGATCAATTTCATAAAATTCCTCAGAAAATTTTATTCTATAGAAAAGTATATTTTACATTTAATTTTTCAACTCCAATATCTATTAATTTAAATATTCCAGTATGCGAAACAGAGTCTGTGGAATGCCTTTTATCAGTTGAAGAAAGAAATATTTTAGTAGTACTGAAACTGGAAACTCATCAATAAATATTTTTTAAGGAAAAAACACAAGCACTACAGGATAAACCTTAAGGCGCTCTAAGAACGGTGCCTGTGCGAAAGTAGTGATTTACATTGGATTTAAATGACTGGAGATTAAATCCATTGGGAAAAACGTTCTCAGGAAGTTTATTCCACATGAACGCGGTTCTCCAAATGAAAGAGTTTGTAAACAGCGAAGTTAGAGGTGTACTGAGTTGAACCTCAAAACGATGAGCAGCCACAGTCCGTCGCGTATTTCTGATATGTACCGCTCTCGGTGGAATCATGTCATGTGTCTTCACTTACTGAGTTAGTTAGTGCAGACACGCCCGAAGAAGCCATTGTATGGCGAAACACGTGTTGCGTTTCTGTAAAACTCTTTAGTGAAAATCTCACAATAAAGTGTTTGAATACGTTAAAAGAAAAAACTATATTTTTTATCGCCCTGTATTGAAGTAACGGAGATTACACTGAAGTGTGGGACGCCTCCATAAATCACCCAATTTCAAACCAAATTTCGGTACCATAGTATTTCTTAACTCAGAGATATCAGCATTTTTAGAGGTCATGAATTCCAAAGAAAAAAATTGAAATTAATTCATATGTCGAAAACAGTAACAGGTAGATATAGGAAAATATCAAGAAAAGTTGTCGGGCAATTGTTGTAGATTCCAAAAATAATATTATATACAGGGTGTTCCATTTGAAAAATCAAAATTGCCACTACTTTCTAATAGATGTGGCAACACCGCATTGTGGAAAATATTTCAGTTAGAAAGAGAATGTCCGAATATGCTCTACATTGAATTATCAGAGTGATCCGGTGTCTGGTTCACGTTGGATGGCACTAATGTGCCATCCAACGTAAATCACCCTATATACAGGGTGTTTCAAATTCGATCCTCACCATTGGGATTTCGAAAACTATGAGAGATACGAAGATGACTGAATTGGGAGAAAGTTGCCCACCGAGTTTGGTTCATTTGAAAAGCCGAAGAAAAAATATGGAGACAGAATCAACAATCAAAATTTGATGAATGAGGTGTGTATGGGGTAAATTAGACATTCTGTCATTTTCAATGAAAATAGAACTTTGAACAAATAACTATAATTAACTGAAATGTAAAGACAAAAGTAACTCACAGCAAATGCTCAATGTGCTGGCCTTGTTCATGATAACACATCTGTGCCCTTCTTCGAATATTATTCACTTCACGATGAATTTCCCCTTCTCTTCAATCTTCCTAACTCTCTTACAATGCTGTGTTGAAGGTCCTCAGTATTTTGATATTCCCTCTGACCATAAACTTTTTTTTCAGTGTATCCCATAAGAATGTATCCACAACACTCAAGTCAGGAGACTTTGCTGGCCACCTCATCGGTCCATTATTCCTTATCCATTTATCACCAAACCTTTCAGTCAGGTAATTAGATACTTGTCTGGTAGTGTGTGGTGGAGCACCATCATGTTGAAACCAGATGATTTTATAGTTAGCCAAAGATTGACCATCCAAATACTCTTCGACATTGAAAACTGGTGATAGGTTTCTCAATTTAGAATTCAGTCAAATAAATGGGGACCCAAAATTCTATCTTTGTAATTTCCTGCCCACACGTTAATACTGAATCGCACTTGAGGTCGAATTTCTCGAAACTGCTTGGGGTTGTTCTTGCTCCAAATGTGTTCGTTATTTCGGTTGAATATCCCACAATTTTTAAAAGTGCTCTCATCTATCCAAATTACATTTTAGCCAATTACAAAATTCTAATCGCCTTTTGGGATCACCTGGATACAATTTTTGAGATATATGTATTTTGTAACATTTTAAACCGCTTTTTTGAGATGTCTCCAAGCACTTGTATGACAAATATTCATTTCGGAGGAAATTTGACGTGTAGATTTCCCCGGGTTCATATTTATTTGCAAATTATTAATTTTTATTGAAAAGGACACAATGTCTAACTTACCTTATACATACCCCATTTATCAAATTTTCTTTAGTTTCCTGGTTCATTCTGTCTCCGTATTTTTTCCTCGGGTTCAAAAATGAACCAAACTTGGTGAAATTTTGATTTAATAACTTGAACATAGTTCGATGTGTTTGTCGTCTTTCGGGATACAAATTTAAGTACATTTTCGATGTCCTAACACTGTTTCTATCGTATTTATAATCAATTTGTATTATATCTCCGAGTGTAACAAATTGAAAGTCAAATTTTGAAACATCGGAGTCAAAGCCTATTATGATAAGAATTAATTTTTTTCTATATCTCAAATTTTTCGAAAAAGAATGATAACTTATGATACATCATTGAAAAGGTAAAATCTGGTTCTATTCAAAACAGAGAGAATCCAATGTAGTGATATTTTAATATGGCTGGTTATTGGTGTGTCCACCATCTCATATTTTTTATTTGTGACGTATCCTACATCAATACTGTATGTGATCTGGAAGGATTGAATGAAGATATTATTATTATTATACCACTAAATACGCGTCGATCCTTTGTTACAGTCGTATTTCTGTACAATTCAATAAATAATAACATTGTGCCATGAACTTGACTTGATCTTTCGAGCTGCCCAACCTTGTTTGTGTTTGCTATTTATCGTCAGAATTGTGCTGACTAAATGTTATTTTCAGTTGCACAAATATTATCTTCATTTTTCCTCTCACTTTAAACGAAGATGAAAGTTGTTTATATGAGAATATTTCTACTTTGTTTTATTGCAGTGCAATGAAACGGATTCATGAAAAAAATATTTAGATTAGTTAGGTTTGATGTTTTGAGGTTGAAATAAATATACCCGTTTCAGTAAATAAAAAAGGAGTTAGTTACAGGCTGATTCACGGTGGATAGCACATTATACATTTCTGGTGAACCAGACACCGAATAACTTTTATCCCAATATCTCAATCTTCATTCTGGTATACCACATGGTTCAATTGTGGGACTTTTATTGTATGTTATAAACCCCATTTGATGAAGAGTCTTCAAACATCTGAATGACACCCGGACGCTGACGACACTTAGCTCTATTAGACTTTTCTTCCGTTGAGGGTACAAAATCTTGCACCCAAGTAAATCGAAATTTGAAAACTTTAATTGAGGCAGCATCAAATCACTACCTTATCAATAATGAAGATAGATTCAAAGCAATTTTGTTTGAGTCATGCACTAAGCGAGATTCGGTTATAAAATATATCGATATAGAAATAGATAATTGTGGATGAAGTGGAAAGTTTGAGTGTTAAACTTGATGCCGAATTGAAAGAAAAGCATGTTATGAAGTCTTGCAGTGGTCATATTTCGGGTTGAGAAATAATTTTATAATCAAAGGCATTCTCTTCCTTCGAGGCTAAAGGCACATCTGCCTAGGCTTCACCTAGGCAGATGTGCTATATAATCTATTTTCAAAAAGCCAATATGAGCTAAACATTCAAAAGTGCAACTCGTGTTTGTGACTTATATATGGTAACAGAAAATGGCAACGAATTTCGGATAAACTTTATGATATTGTGAAAAATAAAAAAGGAAAATTTTCTATGTTTTCCACCACTTTTATTATAATAATGTAAATATATAAATAAAAGTGGTAAAAAACATAGAAAATTTTAATTTCTCATTTTTCATGATAATCTCTTACTACGTAGTAACGGCTACATCCATCAATTCATTTATGATATTGGTTTAGCAAAACGTTTGATCACATGCACAGGGAATTCACTTATAAAGCCTCTGTGCATAACCTCAATATGAGGAATAAGGGATTACTGACACCGCCAAGTTTTATACTGGAATCTTTCAGACGTAGTTTCTTCACCTTTCAAATTTTTAAAATTCATAATTCTCTAGCGGAGAGCGTTAAAAAAGTTGGGTTCTAGCGGTTTCGAGTAGAGTTCAGAATATATTCACAATAACTACAGTAAAAATTATATCTCTGATAACATACCTACCCTCGTTCAATGTAATCCAGGCTCATCTCAGAGTAAATGAAAATGACCAACGATACATACGCAGCGTAGCAATTGTTTGTCAAGTGGGAGAGCAATTAATAGTGACTTGTCACTATAAAAACTGTACCTCGCCTCTAATTTTCATCTGACAAATTGTAGTGTTTTCCATTTTCTTTTATGTGAAATGGCAGCATTGGAATAACAAAGACGTTCATCATTAATATTGTTTTTTTAACCTAAGTTTGCGCTGGTCAGGTAATATTCCACGAGGCCCCGATACAATCAGAAGGGTGCACCAGCATTATCAACCAACGACCACTCCCTAAACCGTGGGGTAAGTTATCATTGACAGCCAAGAATGACCGCCTCCTGCATTTGCCTGGCGGCATGATTTTGAGATTCGAGAGTGGAAAGGGCACCATTTCACCAAGGATTCCATTTATCAGAACCAACCATCTTGACAGAGTCGTCTAGATAGAGTCTGCAGAGTTCCAAAAAAAACTCGATATTTCATACGTTTCTCCTCCTCTTTTCGGACGATATTCGTCCCGCCTGGAGCTGAAAACCACGACAATATTGTCTTGCTCTGGTGGTCGAGAAGGACTACACCAATAGTTCCAATAAATTTGGCACTTCTCGTTTCCCACAATGGATTGAATATCTCCAGGAATGTAGGGCCTCATCGGTAACTTGTCAATGCCGTAAAAGTGCCGTAGATGGTAATGAAGACGCGTTATGTCGACGGATATAGGTTGAGACCGTATATGGGGGAGGGTGCATTAGGGTGTATAAGGGTCTCACACGCCTTGCGACAAGCCCTGTACCTTGTGTCAGGAACCTCTATATCCATCACACGATTGCGGTAGATTCCGGTATTGAAAACATCATTCTGCCAGGCTATGACGACCTTTCAGTTTCCGACTTCAGCCCACACAACCTGAGGAAAGGCGCTTTGATAAGCCTAGGTCTTCAATGTAGCTGAAAAAGATCGGGTTCCAAGTCGAAGTTATGGTCACCTCGTTCAGTGTCAAAAACTAAACCAAGTTCATCAGCTGCTCAGACAGCTGCCCTAAAGAGAAATGCTCCAATTCCTGGTTTCATGCAGATTAGGGGATCCAAACTCCTCACGACTTCACAGACTCTATACATTCTGTCATGTAGACACTTCGAAATCAAAAGTCCATGGCCTCCCTATTATCGTGGGATGCAAACTCCTATGGAGGTGCATCATTTTTCGGGTCTCTACGTCGCATTGATACAGATCCTCATGAATCCACTTCACTACTCCAAACACGTATAGTAAGATTGAAACGGCAATCATATTCGTTGCAGCAGCTTTGTTCTTTCTCATTAGTTCCGATGACCAGATATATCGGAGTTTGTGCTGATACTTCGCAGAGATATTTCTTCACTGCTGTAACCTCTTGATAGTAGCGTTGTTCCACCCCGAGGTAAGTATATGTTTCTCCGGCATCCAGATGATGCAGGATGCTTTCATCTACGAGCTGCACATCCGTAGTCCCCGTATCTTTTTATTTTGAGATGGACTGTTGCACATTTGTCTATTCCGAATTTCATACCGATAGCAAGCGTGTACCACCACCACCCTCAAAGACTGATGAAGATCCTTTTCCCCAAAGGCGTAAAGTTTGAGATCATCCATATTAAACATATGGGTGCGCTCTCAGTTTCCGGGAACACAGTTATACCCTCAACTATTTCTGAATGCGAAAGATAATGGCAATAGTGAGATGCAGTAGAGAAGGGGACTGAGGGAATCGCCCTGAACTGCAACCCTTCTGAAAGTGGCCCACCTTGTTTGGACTCTACTGACTTAGATGTTATGGCGAAGAGAAACACATCTCCAGAGTGGTATTATTTGTTCAAAGCATTTCACTATTTTGTCGGGAACCGCAAGGTATCTAAGCAAATGCAAGATGAGCTCATGCGATGTATTAAATGAATTGCGGTAATCGATCCAGGCCATAGAGATGTTACGCTTATACTGTACCGAGTCCTGCGTTACACATCTATCGAGGAGCAGGTTCTTTTTACGCCCAGCGACGTTTGTTATTATTTTTATCGTCATCATAATTATATTATAAATAAACTGTTTAGTCTGCGCGGCGTCCACTATTGACCTGTGATAAATACTTCGATATCTTGTTTACAAGAAAAATCCTATTTATTCAATTTCCATCCAACTACTCGAGGTTACTTTTGTGAAATATTGGTTTTCAACAAAATGAGGTTACAAATCATATTCCTTGCTATCACGTTATATCATATTAGTAACATTGGATGTGACGAAGACTGTAAACCAGATTGCACAGGCATACAGTGTGATATTCCATTTTGTGATCGAATCGAAGGTGGAAACTGGGTTTTAAGATATGATAATCCATGTTCATGTTGTCCTGGCTGTTATATTGAATTAAGTAAGTTTGAACATATAGCAGTACCCTTTCACATTTTGAATATTCTATACACTGTGTCCGTAAAGTATGGAACAAATTCATTTTTAGCTAAACAGGTCATTTTAAGAAATAATCCCGGAACAAGTCGACTTTTGATGTTAATTTACCGTATTTTAAAATAATAATCTAATATACAGGGTGAACTACGTTCGAGTAATGACGTCACGGTCATTTTTTTTAAATAGAACACCCTCATTTTGTCTCAATTTTCGGATTACTCTAGCTGAGCTGATTCCAAAAATGTATCACATGTTGATTCCAATTGGTAC
>WOGR01011540.1:295-10519 GCA_015342045.1 Leptinotarsa lineolata | reverse complement strand
AACTCATTATTTCTTATAAAATTGAAACGATACTAATCGTATAAGTTTTGTGGGAGGTATTTTTATGAAAATGCATTATTACAGAGCCCTGAGGAAGAATTTAATTAAATTCGAAACGTCGGCAAGAAACCAATTTTTTTTTTTCAAATAAACACATTCTCGACTATGTCCATGGAAAAATGATGAAGTAAAGCCAAGTATATGGTTATTAACTCACTACTTGTTGTTCAAAGGATAAGTAACAACACAGATCCAGGTAAACAGAAGTATTTCTGTTTGATTATATTTTCAATATGAGCTGAGCTGATACAGTTCTTTTGACTACTAAATAGTATCAATTGAATGATCAGCATAGGATTGTAAAACAATTGAAATTACCTTTTAAAAAATATAGTTATATAAACAGGGTGTTTCAAATGCGATCCTCACCATTGGAATCTCAGAAACTATTAGAGATACGGAGATGATTATGACGCAAAGTTGCGCATTAACCTGATTAACAATATGCCGTTGAGAAAGTTCTGAAGTTCCGATTATATCCGGAGATATCCGGGAAAAACACAAATTTTGAAAAATGGTTTTTATTTTTTTCTGGCTTCATTTTTCAAAGGCTTCGAAAATAAATTGCACTTCCACATTGCCACTGCCACAGTGTTTTTAGAGTTGCTATCCGACGTATCCATCGTCTTCCGGCCACCATCATGAACTTTATTTTTTCTTATGGGCGCTACATTGGATTCTTTCTGTTTGGAATGATGTATCATAAGTTATCATTTTTTTTCAAAAAGATGTAGATATTGAAAAAAAATAAATCCTATCATAATAGGCTTTGACTTTGATGTTTCTAAATTTGACTTTCAGTTTGTTACACTCAATGACATTTTGTTATTGTAAAAGTCATTGAATTTTTGGCAAAAAATGGCTTTCACGAATGAAGAAAAAAGAGATACGATACAAATTTATTACAAATACGATAGAAACAGTGTCAGGACATCGGAGATGTATTTAAACTTGTATCCCGAAAGACGACAACTACATCGAACTATGTTCAAGTTATTTGATCAAAATCTCACCAAATTTGGCTCGTTTGTAAAGCCGAGGAAAAAATACGGAGACTGAATGGACCAGGAAACTAAAGAAAATTTGATAAATGAGATGAGTATGTATGAGGTAAGTTAGACATTGTGTCCTTTTCAATAAAAATTAATAATTTGCAGATAAAAAATGAATATTTGTCATACAAGTGCTCAAAAAAAAACGGTTCAAAATGTAACAAAATACACATATCCCAAAAATTACATTTAGGTGATTCCGAAAGGCGATTAGAATTTCGGAATTGGCTAATAAGAACACCTGATTTCCCTGTTTTCCTGGAAAATATTATTTTGACAGATGAAAGCACTTCTACGAATTGTGGGACATTCAACCGAAATAACGAACACATTTGGGGCATAAACAACCCCCAGCAGTTCCGAAAAATTCGACCTCAAGTGCGATTTAGTATAAACGTGTGGGCAGGAACTCACAAAGATAGAATTTTGGGTCCCCATTTATTTGACGGAGTTCTGAATGGAGTTTTCAATGTCAATTTCCAAAGATTATTTGGATGACCCACCTTTGGCTAACTATAACATCTGGTTCAACATGATGGTGATCCACCGCACTCTATTAGATGAGTATCTAATTACCTGACTGAAATGGATAGGTAGCGAATAATGGGCCGGTGAGGTGGCCAGCAAGATCCCCAGACTTAAGTATTATGATTGTGGCGGGAAGACGAAACGTCAGATACCAAATCTGAAAACACCTTATGTAGCAGGAAAAAAGTGGCAATGTGGAAGTGCAATTTATTTCCGAATCCTTCGAGAAATAAAGTCAAAGAAAATAAAAACCATATTCCGAAATTTCTGATTTTTCCGGATATCTCCGGATATACTCGGAATTTCAGAACTTTCTCAAGGGTATATTATCAAACAGGTAAATGCGAAACTTTGACCCAATTTAACCATCTTCGTATCTCTCAGTTTCAAAGATCCCAATGGTGAGGATCGAATTTGAAACAACCTCTCTTTCTCTCTTGAGTTGAGATATCATCGGATTTCTGAATTTTTCAGACTAATCGATAATGACTCAATACGTTTTATAATTCCACATCACTCTCAATTGAAATTATATTTCTCTTATAGAACGAATAATATTGTCGATGTATTATCGAAATCCAATACGACGTGTTTGTTATGTCTCAGCCTAGATTGAAAACTAGATTATTTCTAGAAGTGAACAAATTAAAAAAAGGATTCCTGGTCAAAATTCTCTTGCAGAAATGAATACTACTCTTTTTGGGTCTTTTCTGCCCGGTGTTATAGTTGCCTTCATCATGAATGACATAAACTAGCCGCCTAGTTTTTTGAAATTATTACGGAATACTTGTTAGCAGTGTTACTGTCAACTACAGCAAGAACTACAGTTCGAACATTTCAAATTCTGTCCGTTAGACCCCAAGTATTATACCTTTTCGGAATCAGCTCGTTACGGATAATCTAAAACTGACACCAAATATAGGATGTTGCATTTAAAAAAATTACTGATGACGCCATCACATTTATATGTATCACCCTAAATAATGAAATTTTATTGTGAAATGTAAAATAATGAAGTTGAAAATCGACGTGTTTCAGGTTTTTGTAAAACGATTATTGGTTTTGGAAATATAGAATTTATTCCATACTTTGCGGACACACTGTATACCTGTATATATACATATACACACATATACACAGCATATGGACATAAATATCAAAACTGAAGAATAAAACAAAAATAAACAAATGAACCTAATGGAAGGGAAAATTATTGAAAAGTAATTAAAATAATATTTTGACCATATAACTTTGATCATTTGGAAAATCAAAATAATTTAGAAGTGTATATAAATTGCTACATACACCTGCCCTACTACATAAGCAGAAGGCTATTTAAAATTAATGAATTTTAAATCTCCTACTATATGGTACTCATATAGTAGTTACTCCTATAGTACTCGATTTTTCACATACCTAATCTTAGGTCAATATTTATCAACAGAATATTTAATAATCGACGTCCAGAACGATAAATAATTTCTCATCTTGAAATTTCTTCCTACTTTGTGTCGAAAAATGATGTCATAAATATTTGATTAGAGAATATCGCAGTGCAGGTACTAATATCACGGTCACTCATATTGATTCGAATTGATTTATATTCATGATTTCCATGATTTTTATCCATGTGTCCCTATCTGAAAAATATTTCGAAGAATTTTTTGTTTTGTTTTGTTGTTGATTTGGATTAGATTCAATACCCTATGGAAATAATTTTTATGATTCATATAGTTCATATTGCACTCGTTTTTTTACACACTGGTTTATATTCTTCATATGCTCTACTATACCTCACCTCCACGTTTCATTGATAATACAATATGCCTCGCTTCTCATGAATTCACTCCTGTATCGCTGTTGTTTAGAATTCAATTTCAAACATATTTGGACTATTAATGTGTATACAAAATGCCTTCAAATTGTTAAACTCATACTCTTTTTTTGTTGGAATCGCTGTTTTTCACCAATGGAATATATCAAATTGAAATTCCACCTGATATTCCTATTACCAGCAGCGTACGTGATACATTTTTTGTTAATAGTACAAAAATTGGATTTCAAAATAATTTTGTGCCTAGTGGTTTCTGGGAATGCTGAATCAGAATTTTGAAACATATTTGTGATGGAACCGTTATTACGTATGCCTACGAGAATTATCAGTTTCACTTTGGCCAATATTATGGAATTTTGCATACGTGTACACCAACATTCCAAATATGTTCGGAATATCATTCCAAAAAACACGAATTCATGAAAAGTGGAAGACCTGGTTGAATGAAAAATTAGTCGAAGGGTGAAATATTAGAATTATCATTACAGTTTTTTTTGTATGGTAATATTTGTAGTAGGGGGAAAATGTCATCACCTTAACTTTTCGGGTTGTTTTACTTAGGACATTTGGTCGTCGTTGTAGTGGAAGCTACGGTGAGAGACAGCTTGGCTCTGCAACTGCTCATCTTTGCTGCTTATCTTTGGTATTCGAAAAATGAGTCTACTGTGAATCCCCTAGACGGCGTCTCCGTAGAAAAAGATATCATCACCTCAAATTTCAGATTTGTCCTTTTTAGGACAGTTGAGTGGTTCAGCCTAGCCCCACTGATGGGACCTTAGCGTGTCGAAACAACGCTGTCTTGTGTTCATTTGTAGTATCTAATTTTATTTTAAGCAAAACAAATATTTATCTCTTATCCTACCAAAAAATAAGGGTATCATAATACACTGTCATTCGTTGAACTGAATGACTATTTTCAAAAAGTACTAACCCTGCTACATTTATCTCCTCTACGACAGCAATTTGATTTTTATTTAATTGCCGTTTAACTTAACCTTGTATCGATATATCTTGGTCGTTGAATATTCTGCATATAAAAGTGTAAAACAAAAACTCGATCACAATATTACTGTAAAGACCTTGTCTTGTAGTAAGTTACTCGTCCGGTAAAGGGTGTGGTCGTTGGCGTTTTGGTGAGAACAGCAAACTGTCACTTTCAATGAATAAGCTTATTTACGAGGGAAAGCTGGGAAATATACGATTTCCATCTATAACTCACCTCAAGAGTTAATATTTTTTTCAGAAACCTTTCCTGTACATACTGAATACAGTGATAATTGTGATCATGACGTCACTACCCCGAAACAATATTCTCATTTCCATTTCAAATTTATGAAATTCTGGATCTGATAGAATTCATTGAAATGATCTAATGATATAATCTATTGGAAAAAATGACTGTTCAAGAAAATAAACGTCTTTGAAGTGAACCGACATACACGGAGGTTGGAAACTAAAACAAAGTTGTTAGTAGAAGTGAGGAAACTACATGGTTGATATATTTGCGATTCTACAGTTTTTCTCCTAATCTAGAGAATCATCAGTTTCATTGTGAGATTTTGCTGGACAGAATTCTCAAATTCATTAATTTCTATACACTACAAAAGATTGAGTTTCATACTTTATCCTTCCAAATGTAATACTTGATAATCGAGGTTGAACTCATACCCATTCGTCAAAAAATTATCTGCTGATATGTGGAAATGATCTTTATATCCAAGAAACTCCTATTATGTTTTTGCATTCTTTCGAAAAATGTTTTTTCGTTTGACCAACATAAAGTTTCCGGCGAACACTAGAGGCCAACTCATATACTTCTCATCTATCTGACACTGAAGTTTTGTCACCATAGTTTTTAATAAATTTGCTAAAATTATCATTTAGTCAGGAGGCTACAAATTATCGCGACAGGCTATAATTATAATTTCAATTCTGTAAAGTCATAAATGAATGTGGTTGATGTGATTTAAAATTTCTTTTTGATCTTTTCAAGGCACTTAAATAAAAGCTTGTTTTGAAAGTTTTTTATCACTATTTTATTTTTTATTTTTTAGTTTCAATCGATAGTTATCGATCAATACGAGAGTCCATCTATAAAATGGAGAATCCTTCAACAGAAAAACTTAAGAAACGGGTAAAACTATTATAAGGATAAACTATATTCCATAGAAGTAGGTAGGTACCTACTCATCCGGCTTACCTCATAGAAGAATTAGCTTGTAATATTTCTTAGTCTACATTTCATTGATGGCGTCATTATTACATGGCCGAGTCACAGTTGATTTCGAACAGTCTGATTCTTCTATCAGGAGGCCTTCTATTGATGTGACCCTACTTAAAGCCACGTACGCTTGGCCGGCAGCAAACAAATTTGAATCCAAGTATACAACAGCGTAGTCAACCGTACTACCCTGCATTTTGCACCGATCATGAAATAATTTCATATGAGTGTAATTGTATGTAATTCGTAACATGTAATTCATTTACAATTCATCATTCGGAAAAATATAAAACCATACAATATGCAAGCTTCAAATAACAACAACCATTTGTGGCTTCTAATACATCTAGTGTTCTCCTCTATATGATCCATCATCACCCAATGCCTCAGAGATATCAGGAATGTAGTCTCCTTCGTCAGCAGAAATAGCTCTCACAGCTGCAACTGGAACAGCAGCTGCCGCAGGTATAACTCCAGGAACTATTGCTGGCCCAGCTCCCGTATAGCTAGTTGCAATTGATCCAGCAGGTCCACTGACTACTATTGGAGCACCTAGAATGTATAAATGGAATCAGTGATTTACTCAAAATCTAAAATCGAAATGCTTTTGGTAACTGATGAAATACTTATTTTCACACTCCAGAACTAGAGCACTTTCTTTCGAGGTTCACCAAGACTTCTCTAAAATCTAAGGCAACGTGAGGTTTGGAATGATCTCATCACGATAGATCAGATCACTTCCATACAATATCTACCATCAACATTGATTTTCGTTTATCATTCTTATATTAAAATCGAAAAGTGGAATAGAGATAGTATCAGGTTCACCATAATCATTTTTTGACAAAAACGCAAATTATTTTCACCTGCCGGGAGAATTGCTGGTCCTGCAGCTACCAATCCAGTGCCAAAAGAATTTGTTACAACTGTCCCACCTGGGGCTGCTGAATCCACTGCACCCCCATTTGGACCCAACAGGGTGGTTCTGCTACCTGGTCCTTGTAACACTTCCACCGTGGGGATTAGGTTGCCACAAGAATGTGTGATGATGAAGACAAGATGAATAATGAAAAACTGTAAATGAACACAATGCATCTATATCATCTCTTCATTCAAAAAAAGACAATGTAAAATGAAATGATGGTGATTTTTTTCCAGTTATGCTCAAAAACTTGAAAAATTATGAACTCAACTTTCAAGGATGAACTATTTTGATTTCATCAATCTCTCTCAAACATTAAATCCATGAAAATTTTAATTAGGTCACCATATATCTTAATTCTTTCTCAAAACCTTGGAAGTGAATTTATTCGAGAGAATCTTATCGAGATAACGTTTGATTTGTTGAGTTATGAATTATGGTTGGATGAAGAACAGCATATCTACATAGATTGAGAGGAATTTCTGTTTTCAAAAACAATAAAATCATTTTTTCGTTTCAAATGTAAATGATATAACGTGACTAGATACTTCTGAAAGATTAACAAAATGTAATGTACAAACAGTATCAGTTCCAAGTAACTAAAAGTAAATACATAGAATCAAATAATTATTTAACAAAAATTAAAAAATCCAGATTGAAATATGAAACTAAATGCACTTTACAAGTCAGTTGAAAACAAATTATCAAATCGAAGCATCAAAAATTCATTCTGGTCATTGTATTTCAGTGAATAGTAGATTCATTACTACATCTTTTCTATTTTATAGCAGTTGCAAAAATAAAACAGCTAGTGAGGTTATTGCTTCTAATAAGCGAGTATACTTCGGAAATGCATTTCCATTACGATTGTTTCAACAAAATAGTGTCGAGTATTTGAATCGAAACGAAGAAATAGCATCGTTGTATTTCAGACCTTTGGCTACAATTATCTGCATTAAAGTTATTTGAGGGATAATGTGAACCAGAACTAATGAGTTAGTTTACCAACAATGAGAGACTGGTCTGAAAATAGCTTGAAAGCATGAATAATCTGATGGGAAAGTCTGACTTAATACTGAGTGCCAGAACACTCAGGAATAATGATAATAATAATCGACTTTATTCATCACAAGGGATAAAGGATTTCTAATTTGTATTTACATTATTTGAAGATAACCTTGTGACGAATTGGCGAAGTGTCAGCTACAGCTGTTTTCCAACTGGGATTTGAATCAGCTGTGGGGTTACCAGAATTCACAATACGAGATCATATTAGGAAATAGGGGTTTATAGAAAGAAGTACAAGAATACCCACAAGAACACACACTTCAAAACTTTCATAAAGGAGCATCAAAGAAATGTTAGATCACAAATTATATTAAAATTTAATTTCACACATCCAACAAAAATCTGCGTGAACTATTTTGTTTTATTTCATATTCATTAATATTAAATTCAAAAACTTTCAAATTTTAGATCTCAGCTCACAAAACAAACTTGATAACTTACCACTCACAACTCTTCAGAGTATAATTTGAACAAAACGCTGTGAAATTTTCGTGACTTTCATTTCACTTATATACATATCCATATTATTGATTTCATAAGTATTACAATTTCAACCACTCTTTTACAGGTTGAGCTAACCTATAAAAGAGTTGATTTCAATATACCCACGTATGTGCTAAAATGTTTTCATTTGTGTTTGATTATTTTTATCACTTACAAAAAAAATCAGTTTCAAAATCGGTTTTTCCGTTATCCAGCTGTCGCACCCCTACGAACGAAAACTCTGAAAAGTCTACAAAAATCAAAACAATTCATTTCACAACTAGCGCAAAGAAAATCATTTGGTTTCTATGAAATGCACTTTTCAATCTAGGTTTTTGAATGTTCAAACTGGAAAATTATTCTAATGAAGGCAATTAACACAGTTATGAACTTGTTGTTAACTCATTCTGGTGTAGGAGTGTTCGATTTAAATCGTATCTGATTGATTATTATGAAAACTCACCTTGAAATCCATTTTTGATATCGAACAGAACTATGAAATCGACTACGGCCCAAGTTGCCTTGTAACGATTTATATCATTCTGAATGGCAACACCGTCAACCTTGCAACTGCCCATTAGGCAATCCTAACTAGGAAATGCACTCATGATATCAAATATTTCATTTAATATTATAATATGACATTACAGTTATTTTTACGGGGTGAAAGGAATCTAGATTCCAAAGTAGTTGGTACCAACTTTAACGTCAACAAATAAACTAATCAATTTTTTGGTCCCGAATTACTGTTGATGGTTTTGTACTAGGTGAAGAATTATTTTTTCACTCAGGAAAATTAAACAAGTTCAAGCTTTCTCTTGAAGATCACTTGGTGATTAAAATACGTGTGGAGGTGTTGAAAGTAACGGTTTGAACTCCAATAATATTCATGACTACACAAAAGGTTCCAAAGAGTGCATCACATCTTTCCTAATAGAGGTGGCATCTATGAGATCTACAGGAAACCTATTTCAAGATTATCTCGACCACCGTCAGACGGTCCATTCAAACTCAATTTTGACATTGACCGTCAAACGAGATTCGTTCTCTTTCTTCTTATACAACTTTCAGAACAAAGCATCTAATTGAAACTGGAGCACAAAAACAATAGCAGTTTCGATCTCGCAAGTTCTCATCAGTAGTTTTGACCTCGCAAGTTCTCATCAGTGTTGATAGGTTGAACCACGAAAGCATTACTGGACTTGCATGACTTTCCCTGAGTGAGTGAAGGTGATTACATCTCCACCAACAAGGACGACATATCAAAAATAAACGAGGTTCTCCCAAGGTGGTCCAAAGCAAAGCTGAACTTGAACATCGATCAACGAACGAAATCAGTTCCAAGTATTCCATTGCAAATTTCACTTTGAGGCAACAGTGTGTTTTCTAGGACTCTTCATTGACAACGGTCTTAAATTCAATAAACATGTCAAAAATTTCAATAAAAAATTGTCCTCTGGTTGTTATGCCGTGAAAATTGCTGCAAATGAATTAGTTACTCAACCGTGAAGACAGTAAACTACTCCTTGATAGAGTCACATTTGCGATACGGTATCCCATTCTGGGAAATGTGCAGTGATAATGTTCTTCAAAGTGTTTTTGTTTTACAAAAAAGAACCCTGAGATACCGCTGTAAACTAAAATTACGCGATTCGTGCAGACTTCACTTTAAGCAACACAAAATACTCACTGTAGTATCTATATTTATACTTGAAACAGTGTAATTCATAAATAAACCCAAACAAAATTTCCTTACAGAGAGTAGATATGCCACCCATCAAAGTAACCATCTCAAACTACCATTATCATCTTCCAATTTCATTAAGGATTCAATTATATATAATAGCTGCAAAATATACAGGGCTTTTCATGATGAGCGTTAATTAGCCGTTTCTGGCAAACTATTCAAAGGATCAACTTGAAAATTCCACAGTATGCATGAGTCAATATGATCTACACGCCTAAAATATTTTAGACGAAGCGGCGTTGTCGCTTCTACTATAAAGTAGCGGCTTCTTTGATTTTTCAAATGGAACACCCAGTATATAATATCATA
>WOGR01011539.1:0-10520 GCA_015342045.1 Leptinotarsa lineolata | reverse complement strand
TTGTGAAAAGTTACATTGAGCATATCGTTCATTGGGACGTCGTAACACACGAACACGTCTGTCGTTATTGTGTAAACAAAATCGGGACTCATCGGTAAATAACACTCGTTCCCAGTCAGCCTCTAACCAATTGACTTATTTCTTGGCAAAACGTAGTCTCTTCCTTCAATGGTCTGCAGTTAATAGAGGACCCCGGGCAGCAATCCTTGGTGTTATGTTGTATTCCTTGAGTCGGTGGTGAACAGTTTCCATACTGATTTGTATTGCATACACGTTTTGAAACTGAATTTTTAGAGTTCAATGTGTAACAAACCGTTGTCGAAGTGCAAAAATTCTCAAATTTCGATCCTGAATAGGGGTAGTTACACGATTTCGTCCTTGCCCTAGTCTGTGAGGATGATCGCCTGTTTCACGGAATCTTTGCAAGATCCGTGTGATGGATGTGTGAAACACATTGAATCGACGACCAATTCGTCGGTAACTCCAGGCTTCTAAAAGTATTATTGCTTGGGCACATTCATCACGGGTTAAATTACGTGAGTAACGCTCCTTAATAAACACAATTAAAAATCCTTTACATATAAACAGTAACCGAATAAGTGCACGTCTTTAACTAGTTCAGATTTGCGAACTCAATAGGTACATTTCGTGCTTCTTTTATATTTTTACGCTCTTGAACTTTTTACAGGTCCATGCTTATACCATTATTAGCTTCTCGTTTCATGAAAAAAAGTATATTAGCAATCACTTTTGTTTCAATTTCACGCACTATACTTCACCGAAGTGGACACTACAAAATTGTCGTTAAGACTGAGCTCCGATCGTCTTTAAGGGTTTTCTACCACGCGCATCTTAGGGGAGCTCCAAAGCCGAGATTTTGAAGTCGCTTCTTAGATTTGACAAGCTGTACCCTCGGAATTGACCCTGATAAAATCATTTAAGTGAATATTAAACTGCGTATAGTGAGAATGAGCACATAACTCAAAATATCGCATTTTTGTATTAAGTGATATTCGTCGACAATAACTGCAGATGCATGACTGTGTAAAATCACATAAGTCAAAAACGAAACCTAAATAGGTTAAAAATGATAGCGTATATACACATTAGTAGTCGAAATGCTGTGATTACGGTGAGTATAATAATATAAGTCAGACTTATGTAGTTTCATACTACCTATTCTTCAGTGGAAAATCATGTGTTGCATGTATAGGACTATGTACGCCCATATTTTCATTTTGTTACTACTGACCATTGGCAACGCCGGCATACTAAAGCGTGAATTTTGATTTGAAGTTTATTCAGGAGTTTATCAGTGTTTGTAATAAAACATTTGAAAAACTGTGTGTCGAGTTTGATTATGCATGTTTTAAATGGTTTAATGTTCATTTGAGAGATATTTTGCAACACGATAAACTTTTAAAACACTGAAAATCAGTGACAGAGATGCGTTTATGCATATTTTCAAATGGTTTATTGTTACTGAAAGAGATGTTAAGAATGACTCGAAATTAATTACCAGGGATGATTTTACGCATATTTTCCAATTGCTCATTTTTACTAGGAGACTGACAGTCATATTTTTTCAGAAAACGTGTTGAATAAATGGATTGAAAGTGATGATGATTCTGACTGCGACCCAACATATGACCCCAGTGCCTAAAATATGAAACATGGTTTCCGAAGATTTGATTTTAATTATTAGGTCTGCAGCACTTGTCGATGTAACAAACCAGCATAAAAATGAGTTCATTAGGCTAGACGATGGGAATAGTACACCTTTTCGCCAAACTGATTTTTAAGATAAAGCAGGACCGTCTGTTGCAATGAATTGTTCGATCAGAACACGTGGAGTCTAGAAAAATTTGTTGCGAAAGAACCAAAAGACGAAATGCTGGAGTTTCTTACAGCACTCGAAGAGGGAAGAGACGAAGCGAAAGAACTATGTTGACTTTACCAAAATGTAGGCGACGGTGCCGAGTAAAAGTTCCTGATGAAAAAAGACTTATTTTTTCAAGGAATATTGGAACTTAAAGTCCTACACTAAATGAGCGGCGTACATTGGATCACTGGTAGAGATTGTTGATAAAGCGGTCAGTAGACCTCGATCAAAAGACTCTAATCGTCAAAAATATAGACTTACAACCAACAGATATTGTTTGGAAATTGATGGTACACGAACACAAACGTGCAAAACTTATTTTCTCAACACATTTGGTGAAACAGAAAATTCTGTTAATTTAGTTTGTCGAAAAAAACTTAGTTCAGTATGTGGATTCATTAGTGATGACGGAAGGGGACGTGCATCTCCTCCATCATTTCTTACACACGACAGTCATAAAACGAGACGAGAAAATGATAGAAAGTATATACTGTCGTACTTCACAATGAAAATAATGTACGACCTTTACCGAAAGGAATATCCACGTGGAGTTCTTATCGCTATTACAGTCAAGAATTTCATGGTTTGAGATTACCGATTGAACCAAGAAAATCGGATACTTGTGATGAATGCGACAAATTCAAGCTGAAATTAGATATTGCTACAGATGATGTGGCAAAAGTGTGAACTTACTATTGAGCTAAGAAAAAACAAAATAGCAGTACTTTGATAGGCCATCCCCATGATTGGTATCAGTTGATCCAATCGTGCGGTCCTAGATTTTCTGTTACTGAGATGACCCAAGTTGACTTCTAAGAATTCTCAAATATGTTGAAAGGTCCATTAGTGAAACACAATGATTTTAAGTGGCAACCGGTGCCTACCTTAAAGTACAGCGAACGGTTTGGTATCATCCAATTCAAAACCAGCTTATGAACCATACCGGAAAAAAAGAATGCCGATCTGTTGTCCCTACTAGAGTTTATTCCACCTGTGTTTCATGATCTTTATAGAAGCATACCTTCATCCGACTCAACTGTATCGACAGATCCAGATTTGAATGAGTTTGATGGTGACAACCATAATGAGTGTTCCGAACAGTAACTTTTGATATACTCAATTGAAAAACTGCGATTTTTGTTATCTCACTTTGAGAATTTGATTATTCTAGTTCGCATCACTTAACTCACTTTTTTCTGGTTAATTCGATCTAAGTAGAAGGCGTTTCTGTTTTTTACTGGGTGGCAGATCACGTAAGTCCATATTATATATCTGTTTCTCGTGGCAGATGCAACAAATCATTCAAATATCATCAATACATTCTATTGTGTGATTTGTTTCAAATCTGTATAATGGGTGTAAAATGCAAAAATTTTCAATTCATCAAAGGGTATTGATAATAAGTTGTACCCCTTCCTGAAAAGTGGCCATTTTTGACTTATGTGCTTATTCCCCCTATACGCAGAAATGAGAGAGGAAATATTTATTTTCTAGTAGGTAATTACTTTAAATATAGCTCTTTAATATAGATACCTATTGACAATCAACATACTCTTTTTATTGAAAAGGTTCTGAAAAATTCTATATTTTAGAACGGAATGAACATATTCACCAAGAGGTTCAGATTACATCGAACATAAGTTTTTTAATGTCAATGGAAAAACGTCGAGAAAAGACTTTTGTAATATTTTTGTATAAGCTTTTGAACGCCCAACTTGACTGCTCCGCATTATTGTCTCTTATAAATATCTTCGTTCCTAGACTGATAACTAGAAGGGCCCGTCATCAATCTTATTTTGATATGGAACATCTATAGCCGCACGTAAAACCGATTGCTGACGTGACAGGTCGTCATGAGCAAGCAACTGTGCGATTTCATTCCCACTGATTCGGCGTTACGCTATCTCTCTCACCACACTGAGCTCGGATAGCTTTAGTGTATTTAATTGTGTTTACTACAATATACATAACCTGTGTATTACTAAATAAATAATTCTTAAAACAATTGAAAATAAAATATGTATGACAGTGATAATTTAGAAATTGAAATTGAGGAGCCTCCTGCAAAGAAAACAAAATCACACCACGACACACTATCAAGTCATCAGTAAGTTAATTATATTTTTATATTTTATAATTATAGTGTGCATTTATCTGTGCATTGAGCCCGCGTATATTTGATCTGTCTCAAGGATCAGTATGTGAAAAATATACTCTCTTGGTGGATTAAAATTTGTACAATTTCCGTAGCATATAATAATTTTAATTGATTATTAATTCATTTTAATTTCATTATTTTGAAAAATAATGCACTAAAACACTTGCTTCAAGAATAAATTTCATTAAGACTACCAAAATTGTATTTCAAAATGAGCTGATAGCGAGTAGCGCACGAATGTTTTTCTTATTTGTCATTAACAGAAACATCAAAAAATTAATTGATTGATTACTTTTCCGATGATGGTGAAATTTATGTTGAAATACTTATTATTGATATTTATAATTTGAGATCTTTAGTAATGTATTGCAATATCTAACTAGCTAATATTCTCGAGTTCACTAATTTATTAAAGCCACATTGAAATGTTTTCAAGTATATTTTTGTTGCATGTTTTTAATGAATATTTCAGAACTCAACAATTATCACAGGGGTCACAAAATATTATTATTGATGTTTCAAATCTACCAGGCGTCCCGTGACGGCTAACAATTCTTTATTTAAAGCTCCTATAGATTTCATGCTCACCAATTTCAATGAATTATGCTACTATTGTGACACTTTTACTTGTAATATTATAGAACTTGAATATGTAACAAATAATTTTTTGTAATTTTTTTTTCTTCCAAATATTCATTTTCAATTTTCTTTCTTTCATCTACTTTTATAAAATTATTTTGTTAATCGTTTTTCTGTTGGACAATTAATTCTTTATCATTATTGAAGATAGAATAAAGAAAATAACTTTTGTCTACTTTCTACTAAGTTTATCATTTGTTAAAACCGGTTTCGGTTTGTTAGACCATTCTCAAGTATGGTCAAGAATAGTGTAACAAACCGAAACCGGTCGTAACAAATAATAAACTTAGTAGAAATCAGGCAAAATTTATTTTCTTTATACTATATTCAATACGAATTTCTACAAAATAAATACGTCATCAATCGAACAAGTTCATCTTATTACTATATTATTATTATTATGGAGTAGGTACCTACATCAACAAGTTGATCTTATAGTTAGTAAGTCCAAGGTTATATGCTATTCCTACAGGGTTTCCTGATAAACAAGTTTGCCGCATCAAACATACTTCAACAGAAATATTTATTTCTCATTACAGGATGGATAATAGTAGATTGTATCCGGAATGAAGATGACGCTAAACACTTACTTCAACTTGGCATTATACCCACACACACCATCCACTTCATAGCTCCATTCCATCCAAACTTAACGGATGTCTTGTACTGTAAAGTGCGACGAAATTGGCCAGAAATGAGGAGAATCATTAGTGGACTGAGAGATATTTTCAAATCATCTCTCAGAGAAGTCTATTTGGAACAACGGCAGGTACTTGAGGTTGCTTCATCTTGCATTGAACTACTGAAAATTCGCAAAACTCTGAAACCCATTGTTCCAAGAGTAATCATTGTGGGACCTAGAGGATCAGGTGAGAAAAATATTGATTATACGAGAAATTTCTTTTATGAATAAAACGTTTCATCTGTATAGTTGTAGTTATTACAATAAAATAAGAAAATCGATCTCCCACTATCTATGGAATGAATAAAATAAGTGAATTTTTTTAAATGTTAAAAGGTTTTATTGAAAAAATAGATATTCTACTAGTCAAGCCCTGTCATTTGATACCAATATTGAGGTATTTGTGTAAAAATTAATAAACCGCCATTTTGTAGCTGCGAACATCTTGAAATTGCATCCTTTTCAAAGTGTACTACTATTCTACTAGTCAAGCCTTGTCATTTGATACCCATATTGAGGTAGTTGTGAAAAAATATGTAATCCGAAATTTTATAGCTGAGGCCACCTTGGATTTACAATGATACAGAATTGTATTGTCATTAGAACTAAATGTGTGTACCAAATATCAGATCAATCTGTCAACAGGAAGGGGGTCAAACTTCAATTACTAAATTTGACTCAAACAGATGAAAAAAGAAACAAACAGGGCAAGCTAATTAAAACCGTTTAAAAAATGATACTCAGAAGAAATAGGTGGTCTAGGTGTTTCACGTTCATTAAATTAATGATGTAACGGTTTTTTGTGAACCTAGTAGCAGAATTAATGTTTTTTAAATATTCGAGCAGCCTGTTATACATTGATATTCCAGAAAAGCATATTGAATTTCTATCTTGAATTTTTACTGGGAGCACTTCATATTGGAAAAGTTTTCAGACGGTTTGATATTATTTTGAGAGGTGGCCTTGATAATCAGAATATACAGTATGAAACATAGTCAAATATTTATATTTTTGATTTGTCAAAATGAATGAAAATACCAACCTTTGTTTTAAACAATGAATCTATGTCCAGTAAATTTCTAGGTCATGATAATTTTGTTGTTGGTTCTAGGAATGGCAAGTTATAAATAAATTTTATCTCTTTCAATCTGTAAGGTTTTCATGGGCAGTAAGAGATTATCATGAAAACTGAGAAATGAAAATTTTCCAAGTTTTTTATCACTTTCATTCGTAACTAAAGTTACTGCAGTTTCATCCTATAAGGACATTTTCAAACTTTGCTTTATGTAAATGTTTGAAAATGTCCTTATAGGACGAAACTGCAGTAACTTTAGTGACGAAAAAGTGGTAAAAAACAGAAAATTTTCACTTTTCATTTTTCAAAACAGAAATAAATAGATCTCATCCTATATCAAATTTCAATGACTAGTGATATTCTCTTCCTTAGATTTTGAATACTTGTACTCTGTAACAAAGTTTGATCGATGTACAGCTTATCAAGTATAGGAAGAGGTTTGAGAATGTCTGCTCTCTCTCTCTCTTTAGATTGTACGGTACTAGTGAAAGAGAGAGAGAGAGAGAGATCAGAAATTCTCAAACCTGTTCCTATATTTCACAAGCTGTAGGTATAAACTTTTGTAGTATTCTCATATTTGTTACAATTGTTGGAAAAGATGGGTGTATTTGTGTGATTTTCTACGTATAATTATATATGTAACTGGATTTTTCATGCCACAATAAAATGACACAAATATCAATTTCCATTTTATTTTTCATTTCGCCTATATTTTCATTAAAATAGACCAAAGTTGTGTCATCCGCAAATAATTTCAATTCACCTTTCAAATTCACATTATCAAGTAATGAAAGTCCACACTTGATATATGCGGAATGAATTAATGAAAAATACTGTTAGGAAAAAATATTTGCGATTTTTTAAAATTTGATATCCGTTTTTCAGGTAGAAAAACTCAAGCTAAACTGATTTCTTCATCACTGAATATCGTCCATGTAGATTTTGAATATTTGATTTGTCAGTCGTGGATATCATCTACGGATATTGGTGAAAAGCTAAGAAACTGCAGAAATGAAGTTTGTTTCCACTCTGAACTCCTTTCCCAAGTTATAAATGAACGAATCCTTAAAGAAGATTGTCTCCAACGAGGATGGGTTCTTACTGGTTATCCTTACACTGACACTGATTTCAAGTAGGTTTCATGAATATCTTTTTCATTTTTCATTGAAAATTTAAAAAAAAAATCCTCAAAGGTTACCAATCTTCCAGAAAAATCATTTATAACAAGAACGAGTTGAAAAAAACATTTTCATGCCAAAAAACAGACAAGAAAAGAACAGGAAAATGAATTTACTTGAAATTTTCAATGAGAAATTCGGCACTATTTTTTCGAAAAGAAAATTCAAAATCACAGAATTTACTTTTCTTATGATATCTCATTAACCGGCCCTGATATTCTCGATTCGTCTGAACCACTTGACAGTACTTTCATGAATGCAACTTTTTTTTTGAACAACCTTCTAACTCTTATGATTTAAAAGTTACCAATACAATCCCATTGAAAAAGTGGCCACCCTGTATAATTATCTTAATTAATTAATCCTATTCGAACAAGAAAATACACCGTCCTGTATATGGGATCATTCAGCTGAAAGGATTATTTTTAATTAAATGTGGTAGCGCGTGAGTTACTGCTACCAGATCAGAAAAAGTTTGGAATCCGTTCTGATCACACGGATTGAGAATTAGTGGCTAACTTAGTCAACAGGGAAAATCTTTACTTTTCCATCTCCTCAGAGCGGGACGGCTTAGTTATGCCACCAATAATGTCCTCAGAGACTGAATTTGGTTATGGCTTAAAACTGCATGGTCTTTTATGGGTTTGAGGAAATGAAATAATATTGGCAGAATTTCCACAAACCAACTTTATTAATAGATAAAGTAGGCGGAGTGATTGGATCAACAACTGATAAAATAAAAATAACAAAAAATAGTGTCTGAAGTTTAAACCTAAACAAAGGAATATTGGTACTCTATCCTTATCTCTGATTTATTGAACATTATTTGAACTGTATGCAATTTGAAAGAAAAAAAATATATAATTATGAGCATGAGAAAACATATAAACAAACCAGTTTTTAAAAAATTACAGGATTATTCCTCTAAAAGTCTAATTAACATCACTCAGGACAGAGGTACGCCTAGCCTGAATTCTAATAAATCTGCTATAAAACAAAATGTAACACAACTATAAGGGACTATTAGGGGAGCCGCTTAATCGCTCTTTCCTCTATAACGCGCTTAAAACGCTATAACCTAATAATAATCTTAATGAAAAAGGGTACCCGATTCGTAGATATAGGATAAATTTTTAACAATACTCTAGGTGCAAATTCGAAAATGTAAAAAACACATACACATGCAAAAACCTACACAATATATAAATTAAATTTCAAAGATACGCTCACCAATTAAACGATGTAGAACTCTCTCTAGTCCACGAACAACCAAAGGCCACTTTTACCCAAACTGTCCAAAACTCTGTCGTGATACTAGGAACTCGAAAATGTTCCCTCAATCAACCAAGCTGAATCAAACCGCGAATAATTATCAAAACCCAAAAAATCACTTTTTGAAACAGTGACTTGAAATATCTCAATATTTCAATTCACTCAAAAACTTCCTCAGAATTTCCAACCTTTGTAGGAAATTCGACTGCACTAACCAATTCTCCGCGCACGACTGACTTATATTTTTTCAGAGCCTTCCAGCTAAAATATGTTAGGGGATGAAATTAGAATTCTCCCAGAAATATTCCTACCAATCAAGTGACTAAATTATTTCCCAGATTCGTACCCTTAACGCCCTCTTCAAATCCGGTAGATAAGTCTACAATAATTACCGGCAATTCTCTCGTTATTTCTAATATAGCGAGCCTGATACTGATCTCTGGATGTTACTACAGGTATTATTATGAAATTTTCATTCAAGCTTGCTCGGATATCGCAAGTGGTCTCATATAATTTCTCATCAGGCACTTAAAATTAACGATGTCTTGGTAACTTGACCCATATAAAAATACATTTTGTATCTTTAGGATACACTTTCAAGTGCCTTTTGACATTCAATCTCAATGGGGTATACAGACTGTAATATATATTTTCAACATGATAATGAAAAGAATGATGAGTTTGAATGTTTGAAATAGATTTTTTAAAACATCGAGCAGTTAAATTTGACGACTTTCCTGTTAAATGACTGGGCTCTGGTTGACCTTAAGATTGTTCTGAAAACTGATAAAGGTTCCCTTTTCCTATGAAAACACATGTGTTTTGATATTTATATTTTACGAAAATACTATTCCTAATTTATGCTTTATTACAACCGAGTAGGATAAGAAGCCAATTACCCACGAGCAAGAAATTGTAAGCACAAAGCATTAGCCGAGTGTGATAATTCGCGAGTGGACGTAATTGGCCTTATCCTCGAAGTACGTACTATACATTTTCTACGACTGACCGTAAAAAGGACTGGCACAATATATTTGTTGGAGATTATAGCTTTGGATAATAAACTCATTCAGTCAGTCAGTTATAACTCAATTAAATGATTTAAAAATTGGTGACAATATTTCCTACCTTCCGTGAAATAATACTAATATATTATGACATCATTTATATAAAAAAAAGGTTTCAGCAATGGGATTTCAACTCTGTTTATAGGAAAAATATATATGCAATATATACACGCGTAACCGCTGAGATACTCTGGCGATAAGGAATATGATGTCTGATTGTGATATGAGTAGTAAATAAATAAATTTGAAGAGTTTTAAATAAAATAATAATGTCAAATACAAATGCGAATAGGTATTTTTTGGTCTATAAAATATTTTCAAATCCTTTTGCTTGGCTGTTATAGTTCATAGAATTAACAGAAGTAGGCTTTGCGTTAGAGGCGTCTGGCAAATGAATATGATTGACTGTTGGCTGGTGAGGTTGAATAATTCAGTTTAACCTTTATGTTGTGTCTTAGTATTTCAAAAATCGTTTCAGAAAGTTCATAAAAATCAATATTTACGTTGTAAATAATTTATAATTTACATTCTATATGTATATGTGTGTATATATGTGTGTGGATATGT
>WOGR01011538.1:0-10520 GCA_015342045.1 Leptinotarsa lineolata | reverse complement strand
ACTGCCTTGTGGTACACCATATTTTATTGGGGATTGTTTACTGAGTTTATTGTCATGGAACACAGATTGTGTTCGATTCATCATATAAGATCGCATCGTAATAAAGGGCTCCTTACCACTTTTTTCAAGATAGATATCAACATCAGATTAAGTAACTAAACTTGTTATTGATATTAATTGAAATGAGTATGGCTAATTGCTACGGGTGTATCTCGAAACGGTCGGGCGTATGAACAAAATTCTCAAACCAATTTTCTCATAAATTTTATGCTCTACAATTTTTATAACAACTATTAACATCATTGGAACTATAGAAACCGAGATAGTTGCGATTTTTGTGACTTTTGACATTGCTATGGTTTTTGCTTACTTTCTTATCATCAATACCTCAACATGAAATAAGTTTTGAATATATTGCAAAAAGTTTTGAGTGTATTTTATCGAATTTTGGTAACCACATGATTTTAATGAAAGCCTTAACATTTTTGAATAGAGAATGAAGAGACCTTTCAAACGATATATCACAATTCTATACTTCCTATTTAAAAAATTGGGGGCTGTACCTGTCATTCGAAGGGGGTTGAAGGTAGGGGTGGCTTTTTCACGTTGAAGTATGTCAAATCATAATTAAAATTTGACGTGTTTCGTTTTTTTTTAATATGTATAGTAACCGAAATAATGAATTTATTCCATTTGGCTTTTACACACCGAATACGGAGCATTACAACATATTAAATTTTCAGGTAACTAAAAAGTCGTGAATTGGATCGGATATATATTTCAGCAAAAACAATTAGAGGTAATATCAAGTGCTCTTGTAACAACCCCTAATCGACGGTAAGACTTCCAGATACTACCTTCGTACTCGCAGTCAACGCCCACCAGCCCAGATTTGTAACAATAAGATAATTCATTGAAATTCCACTCAATATTTTTGTGGTGGTCTTGATTCATTGTAGAATAACTCGTGGTCATCATTATATTTACAAATACTAATTTCAATGCGCAATTGATAAAGAAAAGTTCCGATATTCGACCTCAAGGGAAAACAGGAATTCAATTTACTTGATGAAAACACATACACAGTGTACACAAGAAAAAAAAGTATTTACCTAGTTTTTCGGGTATTCGTAAAATTTACATGGGGTAAAGTGTTTCATTAGTCTCACAACAACTAGCGGGGGGGAGCTCCAACCCCTAAATCTTTAATGGGAAGAAGGGTCAAGTGAAACTTTGCTTAAAAATGTACTTGATGACAGTTCTTCTCATTATTGAATTTAACTTCTACAATTATTTGGAAGTTTATCTTCTCGAGACTTATTTTGGGCAACTATTTTATTTAAAAAACTTACTGAAAATTACTACGAATCAATTATTTCATCAAATTATTTCGACAGTCGGTATATACGTGGGCTGTTCAAAAAATAGGGTGATGGTTAAAATTTCGCGGGCTACGTAGGTACATTTGATTGACGTTTTTTATGTTGGCAGACTTGTCTCGAACATTTGTTCACAGTCTCAGCTGTTTAGCATGTTCAGTTTGTTGGCAAGAGGCATGAAAGTTGAAAGTGTTTTGCAAGTTCGGCGATTTTCTGCTAACGAAAAATATGGATCGAACAATTTACATCAAATTTTGTGTAAAAAATGGAACTGGGTGCTCAAAAACACTCAAAATGTTGACAGTGGCATACGGTGATTGTACTCTAAGTCAGAAAAATGTTTACAAGAGGAACCACCTATTCACAGAACATCGAGAAATGTGAATGACGACGCTTGCCTTGGATGCCGGACAACCAATGAAAATGTTGGGAAAGTGAAAAAAATTGTTATGGAGAATCGTCGATCACTATTAGAGATGTTGTTGAGGATGTCAGCATATCAGTTGGCTCATGCTATGCAATTTTTTTTAAAATTTTACACATGAAGCGTACGGCAGCGAAATTCCTTCCACAATTGCTGAATTCTGACCAAAAAACCATCGCATGAGCATCTCCCAGGAATTGTTGAATGACATCAACGGCGATCCAGATTTTCTTAAAAGGTTCATAACTGGTGACGAATCATGTGTTATGACATCGAAACCAAAGTCCAATCGTCCCAATGGAAGAGCCCAGGAGAGCTAATACCAAAAAAATCACGCCAAGTTCCATCAAATGTCAAGGTTTTGCTTGTTGTTTTCTTCAATTAACGTGGCGTAGTGCATCAGGAGTTCTTGCCACATGTTCGTACGGTCAATAAGGAGTACTATCGTGAAGTTATGCGCCGCTTGCGAGAAGCAATACGAAGAAAACGTTCGGTATTGTTGAAAATGGTTTTGCATCACGATAACGCACATGCTCACTCATCCACCGTATTCACCAGATTTTACCACCTGCAACTTTTTCCTATTCTGAAGATTGCCATGCCATGAAACAACTGACAGGCTGGGTGTGGAGAATTTTGAGGATTTTAATAATCTTTGCAAGACAAACTCTGGAACAAGTATCGGCAGGGTGAAATTGCATGCGAGCTAATGTTTTGCTGTTATGCAGCGAAACACATGGGCTAACATATCAATACCACTTTTGTAGAACAATTAATCTTTTGCCTCAAAATAGGCCTCAGTTTCGGCAATATCCTCTTCATTCGAGCGAAATTTCTAACCGGTGAGAATGTTTTTAAGGTCTGCGAACAGCCAGTAGTCGCTGGGAGCCAAATCTGGCGAATACGGTGAATGTGGGAGCAATTCGTAGTTCAATTAATGTAGTTTTGCCATTGTTTTGATTGACTTGTGACATGGTAAGTTGTCTTGATGGAACAAATTTTTTCTTTGTCATTTGCAGTTATTTCTTTACAATACCACATACATCCCAAAATACCGAGGCCATAACCTCTCCAGCCGATTGTGGTGCTTTCGGGTGCTTTCGAAGAGTTTCACTAGTTGCTCTCCACTCAGATAATGACCGTTTTGATTCCGGAGTCAAGTGATGGATTTATGTTTCATCCGCTGTCTCATATCGACGAAAAAATTCGGGTTTGTCATGTTTGAATATGGCCAGACACTGCTGAGAATCATCAAGACGTTCTTGCTTTTGGTCAACAGTAAGCTCGCGCGGCACCCACTTTGAAGAGAGCTTTCTCATAGTCAAATGCTCATGCAATATAACGCCAACATATATAACATATAAAGCCAATATTACATAATATGCGAAGTTAAGAAATAGCTTCTCTTACACTTAGCTATTATGCATTATAAAAAAATTAAAAATAACAAAAAAAATAGATTGTATGATGGAAAAAATTATTAGAAGTATACAACAAGAACATAGTTTGAAGTAGAAATTTTTTTCTTCTGATCACATATTGAATTTTGCCTTTAGTTTCTTTTGGAATGTGGATTTCGAGAATTTCATGAGATCTTTAGTAATCGTGTTGTGAAAAAATACAGCTAGGAATACAGTTAGAATAAATTTATTGAATAGAGAAACAGATTTTTTGATACCCAACCAAGATTGGCACGAGCTTGGTAAATATGGTCAAATTCCCAAGATGAAGCGAACACAAGAATTTTGCACACGTATTTTATATTGATTAGCCGAATCCAAGAAGGGATCATAGAGAGGGTCTCCGTAATTGATGATCGAAAGGATAAGCGATTATGAAAGTAGATGAAAGGATAAGCGATTATGAAAGTAGATTTGTTGTACTAAAGAATAAGCTTTGTCTATGTGGATAAAGAACTTTGAGAGTGGCATAGGATTTAATCATAAGCTGTTGAATTTTAAATCTTGATCAAAAATGATACCCAAGTTTTTTGCAGAGTCAATCGATTTGAGTATTTGGTCACTATATGATTTTCATCATGTTGTCTTTGGTTTATGTTGCCGAAGAACATCACATGGCATTTTCCAGGATTCAGCTTCAAATTGTGTTCCTTCGACAGAGTGTTTATAACTTCAAGGTAATCATTTATTTGATTTTGCGATGCTAAGATATTATTAGATTCGATACTATGATATAACTGCGTGTCATCCGCAAATGCTTGTAGCTGAGAATGTTTAATTTGAGAATAAATATGCAGTGTATAATAAAAATGGGAGAGGACCAAGAACTGAGACTTGAGGTACTCCTGATGTAACACTTTCAAGGGATGAACTTCTATCATCAACATGTACCTTTTGATATCGGTTGTTCAAATAATAACTGAAAAAGTTTATGATATTGGCTGAACATCTATAATATTTGAGCTTGGAAAGAAGGATCTTTTGATATCATTACAATATCAGCTAACGCAACTTCACCTTTCGATCATTCAAAACGATTTTGGGTATTTTTTGTTTTCTGGTGTTACTTCTTCATTTCGATGTCCACTGCGTTCTGCACCATCGGTGTCTCTACGACAACGTTTGAAGTCAACAAACCAACGTTTAATTGTTGTTTCTGGTGGAGCGGAGGTCTTATAATACGTTTCAAACCATTGCTTCGCTTGAACGGTATTTTTATCCATCAAGAAGCTGTGTAAAATTAAAACACGAATAACAAAAGTAGTGTCACTGTTAGCATCATGAAATTTCAACAGCTTTCTTTCGAAGGTTAGTACTCACTGAAAAACCGGTGAATGCGAGACTAGCGCCATCTATGTGTTAGGCCCGAAACTTATTAGTCTATGTAGTATACAATGGGTTTCCCGTTGACGTGTCTCTGTATGTAGAAACAGTTGAAATAGAATCAAGAAGAAGTAGAAGCAATGTTCTAGTGTGTGGAAGCAGCAATTTCCACTGGATTCATTTTGGCAGAGGTTCCAATTCTACTTTCCAGTAAAACGTATTTATAGAAACAAGGAGCAATGAAATGTTTGCTGTTTCGGAACAGATGAGTTCCGAACAGTGAGTGGTCTGAAATGAATATTCATAAGATGATCAACTGAAAAAATTATGAATATATCCTGATACATTTGATACTCGTCCTAGGAAAAATACATGCCTGATTTCATTTTCTTCTTACATTCATTTAATAATGTATGAATGACAAGAGTTCTGAAGTCGACAGCGATATAAGGAGTCCTTAATCGAGATGACGGGTGAAATGTTGTGACTACTTGCATTTTAAATTCAATTAAAATGAAAACAGGCACACTGAGAGAGGCAATTTTATCAATTAATCATTTGATGAATTTTCTTAAGGCGTAACTCACAATCTGTTTCTCTTTCAGTACCCATTCATTCAAAGTTGAAGAAGCTGAAGTGCTCTCAAGTGAAATTGAACAAGAAAAGTAGTCGTTTACCCGACATTAGATTTTTCCCAACATCAAGCACCAGCTGCCCGTCTTCATTAATAAAACAAGAGTCGCCTTTGAACGCAAGATAAGTTCGGAAAACAAATGACAACATATCACGCCCTCTTTCACTTCCTTTATCGCGATGAATAGTCCTTACGTCTGGAGAGGTTTTAAGAGGCTGCTGTTGCCATTATCGTTAATAATTTTAGAATATTGGTTGGTAGCTTTCTACAAATTATGTTTCCATGAGAGTACTGATAATTTTCCAAATTGAATTATTGGAACATTTCTCAAATAAATACTGCAGATTGAAAATATCACACAACTTCAAATCTCACATTTCAAATATCAGAGACAAAAATGAAGTAACAGTTAATCCGAAAAGTTCCTAGACTAAAATAGAAAAAAAATCGAAGGCGATACAACGATTAAAGCGGTCATACAATTTTTCGATACCATTTTTTAGTACGATTTGTCTTTTGCATCAAAATAGCACCCCGTTTCGACGATTGCTTCTTCCTAGGCGCTAAATTTCTTTCCAGCGAGCATTCTTTCGAAGTCTGAGAACAGAAAAAAGTCGTTGGGGTCCAGATCTGGAGAAAACGGTGGATGCGAAAGCAATTTGAAGCCCAATTGATGCAATTTTGCCATCGTTTTTATTGATTTGTTACACGATGCATTGTCTCGATGAAACAGCACTTTCTTTTTCTTCAAATGAGGCCGTTATTTGTGATTTCGTCCTTCAAGCGCTCCAATAACGCTATGTTATAGTCGCTGTTGATCCCTTTTCAAGATATTCGATGGATATTATATCATGCGCATCGTAAAATACTGATACTATAACCTTGCCAGCCGACTGTTGGGTCTTTGCACGCTTTGGAGTCGGTTCACAACGTGCAGTCCACTCAGATAACGATCGTTTTGATTCTGGTGTGAACTGATGTTTCATCCATTGTTTCAGTAAAAATCATATGGATTTAATACTAGTAACGCCATCTGTGTGTAAGCCTACGAACTTTTCAAACCACTTAATATTTTTACAGTGCCAAGTGGATGGAATTACTTTGGAAAAGATTGAAAGAATTATCCCATTTTGATGCACTTAAACTAGGTCTGAATTTCTTTTAATTACCGTATTTCACTATGACTAATGTCAATATGGCTATATTTTTTCTGTTCAAATGTTTGTTTCTTCCTTTTCCTTTAAAACATTTCTACTACAGAAATGTTAATTTAGTTCTATTCTTCATTTATTTGACATTATTTGATCATCATCTCCACTTCATGTTTTTCACGTCCTCATTTAGTTTCTTCTTTTTGGTAATATTGAAGAATTTAAAATGTATTACAATACTTTCGTCTATCAACTTGGTCAACGAAGCAACTCTATGGATCCATTCCATAATACCAAAAGTTCTGTCGTAAATATTTGTTTCTATATTTTAAAAAAAGTTTTGTCTTCTTGTTTGTTCTTTTATGCGACTAGATCGTCTCAGGCAGGTATTGGCTTGGGTAGGTATTTGTTATCTGCTTTCGTTCGGATGTGCTGGAACTCGTTCAGTAGTTCAGTAGTAGTTGCGTTACCTTGTGGGGTGGATATCATCTTGATTGATGCAACTGGTTTTCCTTTCTTTTCAATGTATTACTGTTAATGATTTAATATTAACATTTGTTCACAAAAATTATTTGAAGTTTCAATAACTTCTCCTTGTGACTCGGTAGTGTAGAGGTTAGCACATCCGCCTTCCAAGCGGAAGACCGGAGTTCGATTCCCCGCCGGGCCACCGTGCTGGGTAATCGCACGTTAAAAGGTAAGGCCTCGTTAATACATTGCTCGCACAAGTTTCGACTTTTGAGGGTTGACGTTCGTCAGCTGGTTGAAGGAACGAACAATTAAATAAAAATTAGAATACATTGGCACTTCGTCGGACCCTGATGGGTTTTTGTTCATCAGTTTGACTCGCAACATTTTGAGTATATCATTCTCATCATATTTTTGGAGAAATAATGAGTTACATGGAGAATCAATATTTTTCATAAATATATTGTGATCCGTATGGTTGGAGCCAATATTCTGAATGAGAGATTTGGGAACGTCAATGGAATATTCCTTGAATAAATCGGCTATTAGTGATGGGTTTTCATAAAGTTCATCATTATATAAGATCGAAAAATAATTTTTTCTGTTAATTATTTTATCGAGAGATCAGATACGGTAGCCATATAGATTTCGTTGGATTATTGAACTCAATTATTTTCCATTGATGATATTCTTTCTTAACCGAGACTAATTCCTCATGTATGTTCTTTTTCATGTTATATATTTCAGAAATTTCGGGATATCTTCTTTAGTATAAAAAGATCTTTCGAAATGTTGACTAGAAATGCGAATTTCATAGGTGACCCGTGGTTTGTTTTTGATATCATTGGAATTATGTTTCTTTGAGAAATGTTTCTCAAAGTAATAAGAAAAAATATTCCAAAATATTCTGAATGCGTTATTTATATCGAACTCTTTGTGAACTTTTTCCCAATTTGCGTTTTGAATATCTTCGATAAATTCTAGAATATTTCGATTCCTGAATCTTTTCCTAAACTCACGTGGAAGAAGATTGCATTTGGACAAAGTTCCAAAATCATAAAGCAGCAAGTTGTGATCTGATATTTCAGTATCAACAACACAAAACTCTTCATATGCCCCAAAATTTCTAAAAACCTGATCAATCGTAGTCCTGGTAGGCCATTACACTTTATGTTCGAGATTGAAACACTTCAGAAAACCAGATTTTCTCGAAAAGGCTCTGCTGGGCTCACCATAACAGTTGGTATTGAAGTCGCCACATAAAAATATATAAATACCTGGTTTAAATACTCCAACTAATATATCATGAATCCTTCCAAGAAAAATATTGAGGTTCCCCGAAAGTGATCCATAAGAACTCAGGATAACTGTGCGGCCAATATATATGTTACAGGAATAGTTGCTGGTAAAAGTTGTTTGTAAAAATAAGTACGTCAGAGAGAAGTCTACAATTTCATACCACCATACTTTCTGTCAGGTTTGGATGTTGCAGGCTCAAACCATATTCAAGCTTTTTGAAGTATATGTGAGAATTGCTGCAGGTCTAAAATGAAGGCATTCATGTAGAGAAGCTTTTAAGCGACTAAAAATTTTAACTGTGATAGGCTTGTATCTGTATGAACTGTGTATATATGTATACAAACATAAAGATAAATTTTTCAATAGAACAGATCATCAATATGGCACTAGATCCAGAAATCTTCTTGTGCCTGCTTTGCATAGAACTAACCTATACCAAAAAAGCCGTTTATATTTGGGATGCAAAGTTTTTAATCACCTCGATGTCTCTTTCCAAACATCTCCAAATATTAATATTTTAAAATCCAGACTTAAAGCATTGCTTAGTGAGAAAAACTGCTACAGTATTTGTGAATTTATGACATAATACTACATTTTATGAGGATGTTTCTTTTTGACAATCAAATTTTATATTTATAATTTTTTTTCAAATAACATTTGTCATTTGTACTGTGACAATTTTAACCTTTTTAAAATATGTTTTTGTGTGTCTTTTTCAATTAAGTCGGTAGGTTCTAAGAAGATTTTGTAATTCTATGTATTTATATATTTTACTTCTTTTATATTCATAACTCATGACTGTGTTCATATCTTTCAAATTCTTATTTATAATAATTATGACGTTTTTGTCAGTTTTTGCTTGAATGTATTCATATATTTACGCTTTTCAACTGGAAAATAAAGATTTATTATCATAAGATTTATTTTCAAAATAATATTGATCTCTTTTTCTTTCCAACGCATCGACATCATTTCTCAATTTCTTGAATGTTTCCCAGTCATTTTGTTTTTCTAAATTTGAACAGTTTCTGAAGGCTCCTAATTTCACAGTGAACTTCGTTATCAAACCATAGCAAATGACTGTTAATACTACAATTTTGTGTTGGAGAAATATCATCAATAACTGCTTCAGTTGTTCTTGATGAATAATTTCTACGTCAGTTGAATTTAATGACCGTTCACATGATATTAAGTTCCTTTTTATAAAGTCCAACCAGAACAACCAGAAAACATCTCCGATAAATAAAACATGTATTCATTATTAAATTATCTTTCAAATGATGTGTTGCGTTTAGTAGTTTCCCAATTCATATACTGAGGTTGATGATCACCAGGGGTGGAAGAAGAGACAACACTTAGAGATTATGATATGGAGATCTCACCCTTGAATCGAAAATCAACCTGATTCTGCATTTTTTTCTCAACAAATGTGTCTTGAATATTTTCAACCTGCTCAGTTTTCGGTGCCGTACACTGTATAATGCAATAAAGGTCCATTCTTCATGTCAATGTTATGAAATCCTAGAAAATCTTGGCACAAAAATAACCGTTAATGCACCAAGTTTTACATTCTCTCAAGATAAGTCAGTTTTCCTCAACGATTGTTTTCCATTCCAGCACGGGACGGTGGCGACGTCAAGCGAAACGAGCGTCGGGACGCAGCCTGGCGGCAGCGTCACCAGCAGGACAGCCTCCGAGACGCCACAACTGCCGTCCTCAACGAGCCACCACCACACGGGGGCCAAATTCCGACATGGCCTCCTCCAACTCATGATCCACACCATTGATCCTATGCACGATGGTCAGTATGCAGGTACCCCTTATCATTTTCAATTCTATCGGTGTTCGTGTGAACGTCCTGTTCGTTGCACCGTGTTGTTTTGTATAGGGTGGTTGAAGGTTGTCGATTGTAGTGGTTTTTCAACGGGTAGAGAGGTAAGACCACCACTTTTTATTGAGCTCGAAAGTGCTCATCTGGAATTATTGTCAACCTCTGAAAAATCTGTGAAAATTTCAAGTTGGAACCTATCAGGTGTTACCCAAGCTGGTGAATAGTATTGTAACCAACAGTGTTCTTTTGGGACTGAAAACCATAACCGAAAAGTACTCACCTCAGAACTTTTTCAACTTCTAGTTTGGAGAATCTAAAAAAATCATATCATCCAGGAAGAAAATAACAAATAGTTAGGTAAAGTCACGTCAAAAATGAGTGGGTTCGCAGCAAGGCAGGGACAAAGTATGTGCTCTGCTGTTTCATCATTTTCCAAACTGAAGCGACACACATTCTCTTCCAACAGCCCGAGTCTCTGCATATGATGATTCAGACGACAGTGACCTGTAAGGAGGCCTGTTAGACATCGTAGTTCATCCCTACTAAAGTCC
>WOGR01011537.1:0-10520 GCA_015342045.1 Leptinotarsa lineolata | reverse complement strand
GACTTTATGTCTCCAACTGTCAACTGCGAACTGCCTTAAAAAGAGCAGAGATATGAATCAAAAACACCTTCATGCTCTGGTGCAGGTGTTTTCAGTTGCAGACCCAGGACAGAGATATCAACGTGCCTAGGGACCTATGCGACTGTATTCCAAGCGGAAACCTTTGCTATTGAATTGTGTGAGGAGAGATTGGTAGAATCCAACCTCACAAACAAGTAAATAAAAATTTTCTCTGACAGTCAAACGGCGTTGTAAGCTCTTGGCTCCTACCGAACAACGTCTAAATTTGAAGCAAATTGCCAAAAACGACTCTCCTCAATAGGAAGACTTAAGAAATTGTCTCTGGTCTGGATTCCTGGCCTCACAAGCCTGGAAGGCAACGTGGCTGCTGACTCCCTTAATTAGGAGGGTGCTTCAAGTAGCTTCATCGGACCACAACCTGTAATTGACATTGCTTGAGGCTTTGCCAAACAAACATTGAACACTTGGATGGCAAGAAGTTTTGAAGACTTCTGGCAAAATCTTCCAGGATTGGCTCACTCCAAGGCGTTCATTCACCTTTCGAAGCTCGAAACCAAAAAGTTGTTGGACTTTAGTAGGGATGAACTACGATGTCTAACAGGCCTCCTCACTGTCGTCTGAATCATCATATGCAGTGACTCGGACTTTCAGAAGACAGTGTGTGTCGCCTCTGTTTAGAATATGATGAAAAAGCAGAGCATATACTTTGTGCCTGCCTCGCCGTGGACTTAATCAGGTTTTCAGAGTTTGGTAGAGCTACACTCTTAACATCTGACCTGAAAGATCACTCACCACACCACACCACACCACCACAAACTAATCGTCTTCGTCAAGAAGCTGGGTATATTTCGTCGAGTTTGAATAGGCGTGAGCCACAATAAACCCTTGCGAATTGCGGTGGAGGTTCGAATATACCCACTCACTTCTGTCCTAGCCTAACCTAAAATATTTTTAGAGTTCATTTTTTGATTCTAGGTTACTTTCTTCCTCCCTTAGGAAGTTTCCCACATATCTTTCAATATTCTACGACACCTTCATTATAAAAGGCATTTAACGTAAAGGAATGTAAAAGTTGAATTTTCGGGAATTCCTGATATTGCCTCGAATAAATGACTGTTTTGCACTTTTTAGAAGGCTGATAATCAAGTACGATCACAATAGGTCTTCTTTCGCTGACTTCGGTTGGCTGAGATGAAAACGTTAACACATTAATTTTTTATTATTATAATGGATCAGTGTTTAATCGATAGTAATGGTGTTTTATACTAAAATGATGAATGCTTTTACAGAAAATCTGAAAAATTGTTCAGACTCTCTTGGAATTGGAGAAAGCAGCGCTAAATCACCCAGGTTGCAGCAGTGCCTTGCTACGGTCCTGGAAAATTGAGGAACTTTCAATTTCATACCTTCTTGGAGCGAAATGAAAGTGTTCGATAACTGAAGGAGGAGAAACAGACTTCATCAAACATCAAAACTCACAATACCGTTCTGCACCGAAAGCGACTTACAAAATGAGAAATTTTCAAATAGCAGCTTTCGATTGCAGAGCTAATGGCATACCGAAGAGTCTAACATGAAGAACTTTGATGAATGAATGAATGGCAGCCTCTTTCGAAGTTATAGGGGCATGTCAGACTTCCTGTGTAAAGAATGCTAATAATTGCATGTTTCTCTCGGCATCTATTAGCCCCATATTGCATCCTGTGTTGAACAAAAGACATCAAATTACCTCTGTCTTGGTTTATTTTGAACTAATTGTTTTGATGGAACCATTCTGAGAGGGGGAAGGCTGATACTCATATGGAAGATTAAATATTCAGTGGAGGAAATTCCCCAAAAAATACGCCATGCATTTTTGATGCACTTCAAAAGTGTATTATTTGTACCAGTGTTGTGACAGAGGCCACGTACGGGAGACTGTGAGGTAGGCGGAAGTGTGTACATAAAGAAAAATTATTCATTATTAACCATTTATCAAATGAAAATTAAATGTGGTAGGCTTAATGAATGAGTGGCAAATTATGTTGTTTGAAATTTTTTCTGGTTTCAACCTTTCACAATGTAAAACGTGATATTGATGCTGAAGGCAAAACCTAATAGTACCTAACCACGAAAAGTTACAGCTAAGTATCAATCATATAATGCTGATTTTGTGCGAAGATTTATTGGAGACAATGGTCTACTGTATGGTGCCGTACTGTAAAAGTAACACCCGGTCTATTTCAATCGAAAGCTTTTATCGAAACATTAACTATGAGCAGGCTTGTAGCGTCAACCAATCAGAAAGTGATTTGTTGTATTATTTGATACTGAAAAACATTGTGTGTAGTGCTGTTTCTGTGGAGAGATTTATCAGAGAAATAATGGTTTACAAATACTGTATGGTGCCGTACTGTAAAAGTAACACTCTGTCTATAGCAAACAGAAGTGTTTATGGAAATAACAACTATAAGCAGATTTGTATCGTCAACAAATCCAAAACTGTTTTGATATATCATTTAATATCAAAATACCTTGTGTGTGATGCTGTCTCTGTGGAGACATTTATCAGAGAAATGATGGTTTACAAATACTATATGTTGCCGTACTGTAGAAATAACACCCTGCCTACAATGAACATAAGTGTTCATGGAAATATCCGCTATAAGCTTCGTCAACCAATCCAAAAGTGTTTCATCAGTTTCTATTTTGTCCCCTTCAAGAGAGCCCCTCTCTTATATGATACACTCGTGCCAGCGTTTTTCCAATCCTCAAAGCAGTTCTGATATGCACTTTTTTGATATGTCCTTGAGCGTTCTGTAGAAAACTAGCCTTGTACTTGGGATTATTTTTTAAAATTATTATTGAATAAGCTTTCACCAGATGCGGATTTCTCCACATCAAATTTTGGATGTTAGGCCATTTCGAAAATTCTGTAGGGTTCGTACCGATCGCACGAAGGACGGTCTTTTTAAAATCTGATCATTTGCTATACCTACTTATAATTATCTCTCATTATGGTTCCAGAACGATGCCTAACATGTTCTTACTGAATTTAAATCTTAGTTGAAATATTTTTCACTAACTATTCTATTCTCGATAGATGGACTAATGAGTCTCTAATTTTTTTTGTTTTCTTAACTTCATTTTACTCTACAAGGGTGGTATTTTTCTCAGTCCAAGTAAAAAAGAAAGTCTAAGGTTTAAAATTGAAAGTATACCTATTTTATTGTAATCTGAACTCTAGTTAAACAACCTACATTAGGAACCCAACAATATATAACCTCTTTGCAAATAGGAATAAAGTAAACTGAGACAAAATAATATGTAAACTCTCTCAATATCAACTGGTTAGTACATAAACAAAAAAAAAACACTTACATGACGCCTCTTTAGTGGTTCATGGTCAACCCCTAGGTTCCGTTGATCCGATGTGTCTTCAACACCAACACTTTTATTTTGAATTTTCCCCAAATTTCGCACGTACCCTATTTAGGCCACCACCGTCAGCCGCGAAGGCTCCACGGGCTCTCGTCACCAATTCTCCTCGTGGCTCTCGCAAGACCCTCTGCCTTTTTTAAATATCCCTGAACCTCGTGTCAGCAACGCTATCCACAAAAACCTTGTCAGCGTTCTCAAGTGTCCCAAGCATATGATCATCGACAGGATGATATTGTTTAGTCTGGCCCAACTTGAACATAACCACAACGACGCCGAAAGGTCCGACAGTCATGAAGTATTTCAAACACTTTTTTAGCTGGGAAAATATCGACATAGAAGAATCGTTTGATCGACCTCAATCTTTATGAATGAAATAACATTTTAGGCTACTCTCGCAATGGCAGTTATCACAGCTCACAGCAATTCGGTTTTTATCTCCACAATCGTCGCAAAACGCCGTCCTTTCATGGGTCTCTTCAACCTTGGAAACACGAAAAAGTCGCAGGGGCCAAATCTGGTGAATGCGGTGGCTGACGCATAATTACGGTGTTGGTCTTGGCCAAAAAAATACGAACAAACAATGACGAGTGGGTAGGTGCATTATCGTGATGCAAAATCCATGAATTGTTTTTCCAAAATACCATTGGTATTGATTCTCTTGGTGCACTACGCCACGGTAATCGAAGAAAATAGTGAGCAAGCAAAACCTTGACATTTGATCAAACTTGACGTGCTTTTTTTTGGTCTTGGCTCTTCTGAAAAACCAAATTTTATGCAAATTCTTTCTTTTGAAAGAGTCAAATGAATACCTCGTTGTTATGATAAGTAAAAGAGTTTTATTAGCAATTGAGAAAAACTATATTTTTACAATGAATTGACACCCCCTAACATCGCAGTGATTTTTTATTCTCCCTAATTATAGCGATAGTCACTTAGAAGCTAACTATTAAAATGATCACCTTTCCTATGAAGCTCCTCTGCTTTGCCATATGAAATTATAGACCGCCACTTTGTGATGCTCGATTACTTTTTGTCATGGTTCGTAACCACATCCCAGGTAGAAATTTATAAAATGAATAATAATAATAATCCGTAATCGATAATTGAAAATTAAAGTAAAGCCTGTTATTCTAGGCGTAACATTAAAAATTAACTTGAAGAGGAAGTGTGGGTAAACAATTTGATGAATTCCAGATGAAATGCGTGTTGGATGATTTTATCAGAATGATTATCGTGTCTGAATGAAATCAAACACGACAGGTGGGTTAGGAAATGTTGTCACTAATGCTGCAAGTTCGATGAGCACCACGAGTTATTTTATTTCTTCATAATATACTGTACAGCTTGCAAAGGCGTAGCTGTATCTTTTTCATAGGGAGAAGAGAAGAATATATTATTGTAAAATAAAAATACATGAAAATAAAATAGTAGTGGTAACTAGTATAAATTATTACTATTATTTGTTTCCATATTATGGTGATATATTTTTATAAAAAAAACTTGCTGCATATGTCGAATTACCAATGCGTTGTTTATAAAGTCTAGTTTCGATAATCAGTTTGTTGAAGAAATTAAGTATTTCTGTATGGAATCTACTATCATAAATATTTCTGACTGGAAATAAATTATATTTAAACTCAAAAATCTGCTTATCTAAAACAGGAATAGGTCTCTGAATAATTATAATTATTCATTGCAAACTATTTACTTGGTGGATCTTTGAACAAAATAGGGCTGTAAAACGGAAAGCTTAGCTGCAAATAATAATAATCAAAATAATAATTATATTTCTTCTCAGAAGGTTTACACACGAATGGAGTATAAATAAATATTCAGAATACAAAAAAAGGAAAACATTCATAACATCAAGTTTTCAATGGCTCTTAAAACAAACTGTTCGTACAAAAATCGGCGATTGTTACAATAAATTCGCCCTAGGATTCTTATTGTTAAAAGCATTTATATGCCTGGATTGTGATATAGGTAAAGTCGAAGTAAACGATATTGTGCTCACTCAAAAATGTCGGCACTCTCAAAGGCCAAAACACCAATACATGGAAATAAACCGTCTGCGAACTAGTCCACGCGGACTGAAAAATTAGCGGTTCATATTGGATAATTGTTACTAACCGAGTTTTATGATTGGATGAAGAGTCGTAAAATTAAATTTGAAGTCATGTTACGGTGACGAATAGAAATCGGGGAATGCGGGGATGGTTATCGCCGTCGTGTCATTAATGTTCAGTTCAGGGACTGATCGTGATTTGAGTGTTGAAATTCGGTATTACTCAAAATTTTTGTTATCTATCTGTTTAAAATGTGGCGTCCTTGGGCAAGTACTAATAGTAATAATGAGTGGGATAACAACGCAGACTTTTTCCGGTGTAGAGATTCCAATAGCGATAGTGAACAATGCGAAAAGGGATAGCAGAGAATAAAATTCGGATGCATTTGAATGCTGAAACACAGAGAGTATGTTTCAATGCATATAACAATCTACATCCCAAGTTTGCTTTCGAAGGAAACAAACTATTACAAGCAATCAGATTTGACCGAAATGCCTTTCTCAACTGTACGTAAAATAATCAAAAATAAACCTTTTGAACGCAAGACGCGATGTGATATAGGATTACCAAAACTTTTAGATGCTCATCTTATAAAATCTTTGAAAAAAACAATATACGACTGTTACGAAAGCAATGAGATTCCTACAATTGAAATCATAAGCAAGAAATTGAATACTTCCGGCCATAACGTGAGCTGCTGTGACAAAACTCTTCATAATTGGATAAAGCAACTAGGATTTAGATTTAAAATAATAAACAAACGTCAAGCAGTTATGGAAAGCAGAAGAATAGTGGAATTGCATAACAAATACTTAGAACAAATAACTAAATATAGACAACAACGGCAAATTTTCTATTTGAACGAAACTTGGTATGACACTCACGACACAGTTACGAAAGGGTGGACTGATGGTTTGAGAATGTATACGCCTAACACATGCTTGCAAATAAAGGATCACGACTAATCATTGTGCATTGTGGAGGAAGTAAAGGATGGGTTCCGAATTATTTAAAATTATGTGGAAGAAAACTTGAGGACTGCAATGTTAACTATCATACGAACATAGAAGCTAATATTTTCAAGGAATGGTTTGAAAACACATTGATCCCAAATTTTGATGCGAATAGTGTAATAGTTCTTGACAACGCTTCCTATCATTCGCTATAGCTCATCAAAGTACCAAATAAAAATTCGAGGAAAGATGAAATACAATGTTTTTTAATGGATAACAATTTGTATTTTGAAAATCACAATACAAAAACCAACTACTTGAAGTTTTTTAAACAAAAACATTTGAAAAAGTATATGCCCTTGAGAGTATTGCTGAAAAAAATGAACATACCATACTGAGACTTCCCCCCTATCTTTGAGTTGATTTGGGAAAAATTGAAAAAAAGCATCAGGCGTAAAAATAATTTTCCAAACTTTGATAAGAAGGTAATCGAGCTAAGGAAAGAAGAAGTATCTAATATTACCGAGGAAGACTGACAGAATAGGAATAAAAAAGTAATTTTAGTTGAAAAAGACTATATAGAGATTGGACACTTCCATATAAGTGATGGAAATGAATTCATTAATGATTAAAGTGACGACAGTGATAGTGAAACAGAGAATATGAAAGAGAAATTATCAGAAGCTTTCGAAGAAAGTGAGTAAATTGTTTTTGAAGCGTGTGTATGTGTATGTGAGTAAAAATATTTAAAATATTTTCAATTATCACCCTGTTGTTTGAATCCCTACTTTCCCACTCACCTATTATATTATTGTGATTCTTATATAATTAGAAATGATTATTGAGTAACGAAATCAGTTAGCTCCCTAACTCAAGCTCCCGGCTTGAGAATAATAACAGGGGCTGTCAGCAGCTGATCTGATCTCCGGCCTTTTCCCACCTTTTTGAATATTTTGTAATTCATTTAAGTTCATTATGATGGGAAATAAAGACCTTTATTATTATTATATTATTGAAGCGGAGCTGTTGGAAGGTAGGTTGCACTATATCATTTACTTGAACTATACAATTGCGAATAATAATTATGACATTCGTCATCATCATCTTTTTTAGGAAAGTTTTATATAGTTATATTTTGGACCTGTCATATATATGTTGTATGTCCACCCTGTACTGCCATCAGCAATCATGCCTCAACATTATGCAACGTTTCTTTCAGGTTTCCTTAGATATTAATAACACGATTCATATGATCACATTGAAATTATAGCCACACCTCAAGAACGATTTAAATTCAAGTAGTCGTCTTCGTCGACTGTATTACAAAAATCGTTTTCAAGTTCATAGAAATATCTATCTCCGTCTGACAACGCTGCATAGTTTAAAAATGTGTATGCATTTATTTGTGGCAATCCAAGGTCGACTGGATCTGACTAACTGTACACTTGCCCCTCCATCAAGACTTCCTGAATCATGAATAACGTTCAACTGTCTCAGTCTCAGCAGAAGGTGACTTAGTACCATTACGCTAATCGGGAATTATTAAAAGTTACTGAACATGACTGGGGCGTAGAACAAGAACTGTACTTAATTTAATTTGAAATTTTTTTAATCATCCAAAATATTTTCATCAGTCAATTAGAATTCCCAATATTTGAGGATAATTTCTGATCTGAAGAGGGATCAACCGTCGTATCATATTTGTAAATAAGATAAGAAATATGGAAACCAGGAGTGAAAACTTTGATTCAAACAAAAAAATTTTAGAAGCGTCCAGGTGTTTCGTATATTCTTCTCATTGAATATCTGTATTCTAAACAAGATCTATTTCATTAGGAATGCAGATTTCGCGACCTAGTTTCGAAATTCGATCGAGCGTTGAAGATCAATCAAGTTCATGAGATGTTTGTAATTCTCAAGCTGTTATGAGTGAAATTCGTACCAAAAGCAGATCCGTCGTGACAAAATTGCCTGTAATATGTTAATCACGTCAGTTATGATTTATGAGGTCAAAGAAGTGGAAAACAGGGATTGTTTATCGAACGATTTTTCGAAATTTCTCAGAAATACAAATGTTGAATGGAATGTGGTTATAGACCTTCAAAAGTTAAATTTGTTCATATGTCAGAAGTATCTGCACAAAATAACGATATAATAATTGAAGAATGTACGCAGAATGTACAATTGATAACAAATAAATCATACAAATTTCCCTACTTTCATCGCTATAGAAATTAACTGAATTTTCAATTCTCCTCTCATTGTCATTCACTTTTTCTCAGGTCCATAATATTGTAAAAATTGTAAATACTTACTGAAATACTGTTCCGAAATTATTTGGTAACACAATAAGTAGAAAATTTCTATTGGGTTCTTTCAATGTTTATTACCCATTATCTAGGACATTCAATTGATTGTTTTTTTTTGTATTCTATCTGAAATTGCATATGATGTATTGGAAACTCTTTCTATTGCTGGTAAATTGTTGTTCTAAAATTGTTTGTTCCGTTAACCAGCTGACGAACGTCAACCCTCAGAAGTCGAAACTTGTGCGAGCAATCTATTAACGAGGCCTTACCTTTTAACGTACGATTACCCAGCACGGTGGCCCGGCGGGGAATCGAACCTCGGTCTTCCGCTCTACACTACCTCTACACTACCTCTACACTACTCTATACTACCTCTACACACCTGTACACTACCGAGACCGATAGTAGCTGTGTTTGAATTGAATTCTTCAATAAACCTTCACGACCCTTGAACCTATACCTTTACTATTTGTTTCATCATACTCCTCGATTCACTTCAAAATGATGATATTATGATAATGAATCTTTTCCTATCACAATCAGGAGCAACAAAGTGCTTCACCTCATTTTGGCCTTTACCCAAATAATTTTTTATTGTTTCGAAATATTTCAAGATCATAGCTGATCATTTCGAAATCTAAGAACTTGCCCAGGGTGGTCTTAAAAGTTTTCAACCTAACAAAGATACAAAAGACTTTTTCAGATTCTTCAACATAGTCTCCTCTTAACTCTACACGTTTCTCCCAGGGAACAAACAAAGGTCACTTGGGGCTAGATCTGGTGAGTAAGGCGGATGGTCAAGCGGTTTAAACAGTAAGTCGTGGATTTTCGCTATGGCAACCGCTGAGGTATGAGGAGGTGCGTTGTCTTGGTGAAACAAAATTTTCTTTCTCTACCAATGTAGCTGTTTTCCATAAGTTTTGTCGTCAGCTTGTATACTACTGTGATGGTTTTTCCTTTTCGAAGTTTATCGATTGAAATAACTCCATGACTTTCCCAGCCGAAAAAAAATTTTTGCTTGTTTTGGAGCTGGTTCCCCCTTTGCAATCTACTGTTTGGACTGAATTTTTGTTTCGGGTTCATAATGGTGTATCCAAGTTTCTTCTACAGTAATTATTCGGCACCAAAACTTGCGCCTCAAGTTTATTTCTGGGGTTCATTTCACACGGTTTTCCGGTTTATTACACTGTAGCCCTTCTTCAACCTCTAAGCACTTAATGATACGTTGATGGGTCCGGACATGCTCCAGAAGTATCGATATGTCAATTTCTCCTTGATGGTTTTTGCCAAACGGTACTGTCAAGAGTTTCTAGGTTTCACCAAGTAGAACTCATCGCATTCATACGGTTAGACTCATTTCATGAAGTCTTTGTATTTGGTGGCTTGATTTTCGTGAGATTACTACTTGGGGCAGGTTCCATTCCTTTTTATCCTTCCTGACAGTTCTCCGAAATATGATAGAAATAGCACTGGCTGGGACGGCTTCCCTTTCCAGTAGAGTTCTCGTAGTCTTCTGGCTGATATTTCAGGTGTGATCTCAACGAAGAATCATTTTTGTTGAACATTCTACTTGGCGTCGCCTAGTTCCTTGTGAACTTTTTCGTTCATGTTGTGGAAATTTAACGCCTTATTGGTTAGAGTCTCAACGATTCTTTTAATAATAATAATAATAATAATTTATTAATCACAAGTACACCATGGTGTCTGGACAAGTCACAAAAAATACACATATATGAAATATATACACATAT
>WOGR01011536.1:0-10521 GCA_015342045.1 Leptinotarsa lineolata | reverse complement strand
GACTGTACCAGGGACGCTTTGAACATTAAAGCACTGGTAGTATATACATTTTCCATTTGCCGGGCAGTGATTATGAACACCCTTCGTAGTGCTCTTATATTTATTGTCGTTCCAATTGTGAATGGATAGACTATAACACGTTGTATGTTCAAGGCTAATAGGGCTTGCCTACTGTGTATATTATTCTTTTATGTTTTTGCCGAAAATTCTTTTTCTGGTTATATCTTTTGTGGCGATTGAGATACCAGCCAGTTCTGGTATTTTTTTTCCATTTCCCACTTAATCTTTAGGCTTAGTGATCTGGAGTACACTCCACATCCTGAGCCTTCTTTGGTTTTTTAGCCATCTGTATATATACGTATTGCATTTACAGCATCTGACTGTGCTGTGTTTCATTTGTATTTTGTAGTGTTTGTTAAACACAAACCTGGATTCAACTGCATCACGGCCTGCCTGCAGTAGAGGTAGCGCCGTAAGCGCTTCTCGCCATAGGCTTATCCATGATTAACCCATTCCACCAGCCGTACGCAATCTAACCATGGTAATTTAACGCAGCCTCCTTAACATACAGGTCCAGAAGGGTCAGACCAGTGATTAATTCCATTGCCGCGGTAGGTGTTGTTCTAATCCTCCGTAAAGTAACGAGTTTCAGGGAGAAATATTTTCTCAAATAATGTTTTCATTGTTAAAGATCCATTTATCAATTAACCATTATTTGATATCAAGTTTTTATTCGTCATTCAGAATGACATTTTCATCATAATTTTAGGTTTTGGATATCAAGATTTTTATTAAAAAGCCTTTGTGGACCAACGTAAATTATATTATAAACGTAATGCTTTTTTGATCTTGTAGCATCTATAATATTTATTGAAAAAACTTTGAAATAAAAAAAAACCTTCAAGAATTCGATTGAGAAAAAATATTTCATGCTTTTTTCTCATTGTCAAATTTTCAAAATTTTTGTTTCAGTCATTGAACCAATAACTAGTATCACTTCCCGGATATTTTTGAAACAGGAAATGAGTATCTACCTATATTTAAGGATAACAAAATTTAAATATTTATCTTTTGATAGTTCCTTATCATATCCCTTCATTTTTCAAAACACCAATATGAATGTAATAATGATAATGAGTTAATAATGAAATTCACCGAAATACTAAATTATAAGCTTGTACAACTGAACAACTCAGTATACTGTACTGTAACATATTTATTTAAAAATGGTGGTAACATAAATATTACATAAAACGTAATCTGAAGGTCAGTACAATGTATAATAATTTGTTAGTCAACAATTCGTATCTAATGCCATATATACTCGTACATTTTCATTTTCACTGGTCACCTTCAGCGGCGTCTAATGAAATAAATACATATATCTGTTTAAAAATCAATAACAAATTCAATTAAATGGTGCATTCCAATAAATTACTGTTGACTTTGATAAAACAGCTCAATTATGATAATTTATATACAGTATTGGTGATCACCCAATGAAATCTTTAAAGTATTCATCTATCAACTATGACTCATAGGTTGAAATGTATTTCTGGGATGGGAATGCACCAATTACGTAATTGCAGTATTTTTTCCATTGAATAAACCTAGTGTGGAGGAAATTCCACAGCAAACTTAATTGGTCTCATTTCCCAAAAGACGTTAAATCTAGACTGCAGCTACTTAAGAGGAAACGGTAATAAAAGTAATTTTCAAGTAATTGATTTTTCTTCACTCAATTTCAAATCATTTAGTATCGAAGTTCGCATAATATTGGTTGTTTCAGAAGTTTTTTCCCTTTCAATTTCATATGTTTATGCTATCATCATATTTCAATAAATATTTATTTTACTGTGTCGTGATATATGTACAGGGTGGGGTATCGAAAACGAAACACATCGAATATCTTCAAAACACATATGTTCTGAAAAAAATGCAAAAATATGTCGATTTGTAATACAAGGAGGACATCTTCCTATCATAACCTCAACTGTCATACCTCCCCCTCACCCCTCGGTCACTATCACCCAAACAATTTGAATAGGGAAAGTAGTAAGTGTGACACATCATTAAAAGTGTAATTTCATAAGGAATTCAGTCATGTCAATTTTCGCTATCTAACTTTCTATTTTGGCGCCTACTTGCGGGAAAAAACTGTTGCGTATTCCAAATTATGATACTTCATTTGCAAGCTAATCTGACATAAATTCGGTGACAATGCATTATGGAATTTTACTAAGGAAAAAACAAAATGACAGCTCTACAATGGTGGACAAGATTTGGAAATACGGTCCGATTTGATTCAAAATTGATAAGTGGTGGTTTTCAGAGTCGGAAATTATGAATTGTTTGTCAATGCAAAAAATCAAGATAATGACTCCAAGATGGCGGACGAAATTTGTAATTATGGTCTGATTCGAATCAAAATTAGTAAGTGAGGATTTCCAGGGTCGAAAAATTTTGATTTTTTTGTTGATGCAAAAAACAAGATGACGGGCGAAATTTGTAATTACGGTTCGATTTGACCCGTCACCGAAAACGAATTCTTCAAAACATAGGTGTTGTCACAATTATGCAAAAACACGTCGATTTTAAATCCAAGGAGGCCATCTTTCTGTCGTAACTCCAACTGTCATACCTCTATTCCCACCCCTTGATCACTCATACAATTTGAATAGGGAAAGTACTAAGTGTTTCGTATTCCAACTTATGATATTGTATTTGGAAGGTAACATTGCGTGAACTTGAAAATTGGAAAATTGTGCAAGTCTGAGTTTATTTGACGACATTCGGTTATGATATGTTGACGTAACTCTACTAACGAATCTGGATAACTGGTGTACCTATATTTTACTTTTTAAATGGCCCCACAAAAAGTAATCTAAGTCCAGTGTCTAGGAAATCTTTCATTCAGGTACTGACGAACCGCTACAGCAAAATGTGGAGGAGCTCCGTCGTGTTGGAATATTGGGTGATCCGCAAGGTATCGGTTATCGTTTTCTAATATATCCATTAACGTTGGATCAACGGTATCTTCGAGTAATTCCAAATACATGTCCCCAGTCAGATTACTTGGTAGAAAAAGTGGACTAATAATACGATCGCCAAACATTCCAGCCCAAACGTTTACCTTTTGTGGGTATTGCTTATGTACTTCGTGAAACACTCTTGGATTACAATCTGACCAGCACGCCTTGACTCAAAGTGTGATGGAAACGCCAAAATTTGGCGGCTATTCGCCGCACTGTGGGCATGAAAGGCCTGTTGGCCACCCTGTAATCCATTACACATTGGATACGAGATGCGTGTTGACTCGCCGATTTGATCTTAGCCTCCATCTTGTGTACACGCCGTTCAATCTTCCGAAACGCAAGGCCAGGATTTCGTCCTTCCGATTCGGAAAGCGATTGGACGATGCTATACACGGCGGTGTTAATTTGCCAGATGTCAGCCTCTTATTTTAGAATACTATGAACCTCCGCTTTCAAACAAGCCAGTTCTTGTGGCTTCAGGGGCCTGATTGGTGGCATGATGCGAGTCTCCTCTCCAGCCGTGCCAACGGGTGGTAGAACTGTCACTTCTACCACTTCGTCAGAAGGCTGGGAAGGAGCTATATAGCCCTGCCGCCGAAGATAGGATACGTTATCCCTTAGATTTTGGGCGGAAAAGGCGGCATGCTCCTGATGTGTTTCACACCACAGAGCATGCATTCTCGCCATGTACCCCCTTCGCGCGGGCTCACTACTCTCGTAACAATGCATCTCTCAGCTCATGCGTCCACTAAAAGCGTCCGTTGTCATTGCCAGGATTGTCATCGGTGGGCAAATAATCGCTATGGGCCCCACCACCTTGCTTCTGACCCCTCCGAGCGGGTCGATTGTGGGGGCTCCTTCCTCGATTGTCAGGAAACGAGTTTTGGGTCTACCGGGTGGTCAGCCCTGAAGACACACGGCCGGCACCGGAGGGTGATTAGTGTTCTCCCTCCCGGGTGCGCCTGGGCTGCCGGTCCGGTTTTGCACCAGTTGCTCCGGTAAGTGGTGGCGCAACTCACCGAAGGCCTCAGGTGTTGGTGGCCTCCCTGCTTATCCGGGTAACGTCATAAAATTTTTATTAATACACTTCATTTTATTCTTGACAAAACGCATTAAATTATGTGTACATGTATCTATATGATAAATTATCAGATGAGGCCTGGTAGATCGAAACGGCGCTGTCTTGTGTTTTAGTTTTGAAAACAAACTCGAAATTCGAATTTTGCCAAACAGACAAAAACTAGCCTGAGTGGAATGTCTTGTTGTGATATGTTTTCTTTCGTTTCCACTAAACGTTTTCATCATGCTTTCTCTAGGCGATGTTTTGATAATGGCCTGCGTTTTTTATAATGGAGTCTTTTGAGCGAAAGGAGCGGAGGCGAATGAAACGAAGACACTGTATGAGATCATTGTTAAGAAGACGAATAGAATATGGAACACTTAAAATTATGGCAGATTTGATAAATGATGAGATAGAAATTAATGGAGAACTTGGATCATCAAAATTTATACACACCACAGATTAACACTTTAAATAAAGTAATAATGTCACATGAAGTCACCCACCAAAAACAAATTGTGAGCTACATAGCGAACTCTGTTTACAAAAAAACTGACGAAACACCGAAGTATTTTCATCTTTCCGCCTGTTGACGGAACATTTCATTGTTGACAAAAACAGTCTCCCGCGAAACAAAGTCTTCAAAATGTTTTTTATTTTGTCAACTCAAAATCGACACAGTTGCTGTTCTGTCCGTTTAGTGAAAATCAGCCTTAAGATTTATTTTGCGTGCGAGGTTTGAGTTTTGATCAATTTACAGGTAAGAGTTTCTGAAATGCACGTGAGAGAATTACTCAGATTGATATTGAAGTAGGATTAGAGTAATAAAACAAGTATGACATCATCTTCCAGATATGACCAATTTGAGATTTTTCACATATATTTTCAGATCATGATTTCAGGCTCATTTTGTACAAAACTTCGTTTTATTTTCTCCTCATTCAACCGGTATATCACGCCAAATAACATTTTATTGATTCCGATTAATTTCAAGCATATTTTAGACTTTTATTTCCCCATTCGTCAATTTTCCAATTGTATTTTTTTAAATCAAGTTGATTCTGCTAGAATCACAACAGATAAAATCCTTCATTTCTGTGAAGAATTTGGAATGATTTTATATTCATTTTAGGATGCTTCTGTACCTTATTGATTTTTTTTTCATTCAAACAAGTCCAAAATATTATATTCGCTTGTGTAATGGAATATTCCGATACTTGATGAAAATTCATAACTTATTCAAATAACACTTTATTGTGAGATTTTCACTGGACGATTTACGAAACCGCAACACGTATTTCTCTATACAACAGCTTCAAGCGTTTCTATACTGAATACATTCTAGTTAATTGGTGGCTTTTATGATAACAATTTGATTCATGAATGAAATTTTACCTGAGGTTAGGTGAAAACTAAATAAAAATTCAAAGAGCAATGAAGAAAATTTTACAAACTCATTAAATGGGTATGTAATGAACTAATTATCGATTTCCACATTAGAAAATAGATACAGAAGAGGGACAGAATGCAATTTCATTTAATCATTCAGTAAAATTTCAGAATTCCCAAATCTATCAATTTCTAGCATTCCAATAGATTGAGTTTCAATTCTTTCTCTTCCAAATGTAATATGTCATAGTCTTGGTTGGTTTACGAATGTGGAATTGATCTTCGCATTCAAGAAACTACTCCTATGATCTTTTATTCTTTGGGAAAAGGTTCTTCCCGTTTGTCCAATATAAAGTTTTGGGCAAGAAACACAAGTCAACTCATATACCCCTCATCTATCCGAAACTGAAGTTTTGTCTTCATTGTCTTTGATTAATTTTTCTAAATTATATTCGCTTCAATCTCAGTTATTCATCCAAATATTCAATTCAAGCAAGGAACAAAAAATTGTTCAATTGGGTAATTGAGGAACCTAAAATGAGCCTAATATAATTTCTTCGAATTGAATCTGAATGAAATGAAAGTGTAAAAAATTATATGCTAGTAAAGTTGTTTTAAAGCTCATTCATTTTCATTTTTATGAAGAGAAAACATTTTAATGAGAAAAAATGCCTGTACTGTTTATCTAAAAGGTAACAACATAAAATGCGAATCTTTTGTGAATCAATTTTCTATACTTTGTCCCAATTCGTTCAAAAAAATGTGAACAACTTTAATGAAATTCTTACTTCAAGAGTCAACAAAAAACTACCCCAATCAGTAATAATAACTGATACATTTCTCCAAATTGTTGCAGCCACAGAAATCTCGTGAAAGTAAAAGAAAAAGTCAAAATGTAGTGAAGGTATAAACGCTTCCATAGATTTACATGGTGACAAGTAAAAGATAAAGTAAAACTAAAAGTTTGGTGTGTGAATCATCAATTATTTTGAACTTTAAACTCTTCAACAATTTATGATGTCTGTTCAATTTATATATTGTAGGAATCGAATGATCTATTTTTCAATAAAATGTTAGGATGTGAAAAATGCTGAATCTGTAGAAAATTCAAAGCATTTTTTGTCACAAAATAGATATAAAGTTGGAGTAGTTGGTCCAAAACAGGAACTTTCAATGACCAGATGAATTTTTTTTTGATCTACGGGAGTCATTACATCGCCATTAGCATTATTGACACAAAAAATTCTTCATATATTTTAGTTGCAACATAAAGACGGCCTTCAAATAATTATTCACGATAATGGGGAGCAATTTTTCAATTAACAATTGCAAATAGTGACACGTTGAGGCAATGGAAAATGAAAACTAATTCTACTTAACCTAGTCTACTTTTGTCTAACCTCACTTGTCCTTCATATATGTTCCTATTACAGAACTGAAAATTTTAGGTACTAACAAATTGAGAGTTAAAAATTGTTTTCTTAAATTTATTATTCTCATTGTCATTTATTTTATATAGTTTGTCAAATTTTGTTCTCGAAATCGTTTCGGTATTGCGATGTTTTGATTGTTTTTATCCACAATCGTCAGCTAGAGAGAACTCCAAAATGATTTTGGATGCAAAAAATAGAAACTTCATGATGCGTGGACTGTTGAAAAAATTAGGTGATTGTTCAAATTTTCGCGGGCCTCGTACTTTCGATTAGCGATTTTTATTTTTTATATGTTGGTACACTCGTCTCGAAAATATGTTCACAGTTTCAGCTGTATGGCATGTTCAGTTTGTTGGTGAGAGACATGAAAGTTAGAATTGTTTTGCGATTTTCTGCTATCTAAAAAAATTGATCACAGAATTTGCATCAAATTTTGGGTGAAAAATGGAATTGAGTTCTTAAAAAAAACTTGAAATGCTGACAGTGGCATACGGTGATTGTACTCTGAGTCTGAAAAATATTTACGAGTGGTACAAGACCAAAAAAGCACGGCAAGTTCGATCAAATGTCAAGATTCTGCTCACTGTTTTCTTCGATTACCGTAGCTTAGTGCATCAGGAATTCTTGCCACATAGTCGTACGGTTAATAAGAAGTATTATCCAGAAGTTAAGCGTCGCTTACGAAAATCAATTCGAAGAAAACGTCGGGTATTGTGGAAAAACCATTTATGGCTTTTGCATTACGATAATGCACCTGATCACTCGTCATTGCTTGTTCGTATTTTTTGGCCAAAAACAACACCGTCTTGCCTCAGCTACCGTATTCACCAGATTTGTACACGTGCGACTTTTTCTTGTTCCCAAGGTTGAAGAGACCCATGAGAGGACGGCGTTTTGCGATGATTGAGGAGATAAAAACCGAATCGCTGAGAAGTGCATATGAGAATTGCTTCGAGGATTGGAAAAAACGTTGACAAAAGTGTATTTATTTATTTATTTATATCCAAACAGACCTATCGGTCTGTCAAATAAGGAAACATCTCCATACTATGGGACTAGTGGAAACACCTCTATGTAGGATGTGTGAACACAAATATGAAACTGTCAGGCATGTCTTATGCGAGTGTTCGGAGTTATCGTCAATAAGAGAGTGTGTATTCAGCGAGTCTTGGCCTACACCTGCCGATATTGAGGAAATGTCTCCTAGCGACCTGTCCATCTTCTTGGAAAGGACAGGATGAACGATGACTTAGTAGGAAACATCCACATGGGTCACATGTGGCCTAAGTGCTGTGGGCCTATACTCACCTTCCCTACTCTACAGATGCAGAGACCTACCGATCTCTTTATGTAGATAAATTAAACCTAACATTCGAACTTGATATTAAAAAAAAGGGCATAATGCAGCAACAGAACACATAAGAGCACTGTATACTCGTATCCAAGATATTATGCAAGCAAATGCTTCTAAATTCACTTTGTTAGAGGGTCTAATCAAAATCAATCATTGCATTGAAATTGTTGGCTAGTTGAAACATGGTCGCAAGAGGGGCCCTAGCAGTTGTTACCAATCGACGTATATGAAACATATCTAGTGTTCGAGTTCTGCGAAGAGATATATTAAATTTTATCAAAGATATCAGTTCAGGAGAATTTTTTATATTGTTGATAATTTTGTAGAGAAGAACCAGCAGGCAAAGGGTGAGCCTATGTTCCAAAGACAAAATTTTAAATTCATTTCTCAAAGTAATGGTTCGTACTGTATTATAATCTGTTCTAGTGTGATATTTTTCAAAATACCAGTATCTCATAAATTTATTATGTACTTTATCAACTCTCTAGAGTATTGTTCGACTTTCTCCTGACCATCTTATTGAAGCAAATACTAATTTAGGTCTAACCAGTGTATAGTAAAGACACTTATTGTATTAATATTGTTAAAGTTTTTAGTTTGTCTTAACAAGTATCCCAAAACACGACTTGAACTATATCCTTGACCTCTTGGCAGCTCTCAAGAGCTTGTCCATCTATTATTTATTCAAATTCAATAGGGTTTTTTATGCGTGATATGATCATTGTGCTCCACCTATGCAAATAGCAAGCAATCTGAGCGATGGAGTACCGAAGCCAAATCATTGACAAACATGATGAAAAGGATGGTTCCAAGATTGGAGCCCTGAGGTACTCCCGAGTTGACACAAAACTTTTTCGATGAATTGCCCTTGTGTTTAACAACGAAAGACCTATCTTCTGAGTAATTTTTTATTAATTCGATAAAATTATCCACTTTATCAAATGCCTTTTGAACGATTAGTAAAAAGAAATAAATTAGTAACTATAGACTTGCCAGCTACAAAACCGTGTTGTTGGGGAATAACATTTAGCGTAAATCAGCTGTTTAAATAATTTAGATGGTGCACACATAATAGAAATGCATCTGTAATTTTCGATATCTATTCGGTTTGCAGACTTAGGTATTGGAGTAACTGTGGCCGTCTTCCATATTGCAGGAAACACTTTTGTTGATATTTTGAGAGATGTAATGGTGGAATTCCGTCTATTCCAGCTGATATCTTAGGTTTGAGCTTTTTAACTGCCTGTATTATATCTGAGGGTGTCTACTTTGAAGGGGAGAGAATAAATATTGATGAATAAATAAATATTTTTGAGAATAATGAAAATTCACCTTATGTTTTGAACAGACAGGGTATAATACATATGGAAAGACAACGTACTTCTACTATCTACTTTTGTGACCGATCATTCAAGGATGTGCATGAGATAGAATTATTTTTTCAAAAGAAAGAATTTCATTCTCTCATAACATTCTTCGAGTGGTTTATGATGAAATTGGCCGATACTTGAAAATGTATGATAATGTATGTAAACGAAGTGAGTGACACGTCATTCTGCTGAACAGTTTGAATTTGCCGCGTAATATTTTTGACGTATAACTTATCGGTGAACTTGTTGGAATCTATGGATCTGTAGGCACAGAATTTTGCCTATTCTGTGCTGAGGATAACATGTCTCCATGTGATAAATATGTAGGTTATGTTGAAGATTATACATATTGTAGTTTGAACATTTAATTAGTAAGAACTGGTGAAGCGATAGCTTCACCAGTTCTTACTAATTAAATGTTCTGGTCTGGAACTGTCTGGAACTGTCTGGAACTGTCTGGACTGTCTGGAACTGTCTGGAACTGGACAGTTCCAGACAGTCCAGAAGAATATGACGAACATCTAACACGGAACTTGTATAAACTAGTACAGGGAACGAGACTGGTAGAATGGGTGTCATGAAAAGATGGGAGAATAAACGCAATAAGCCCAAAAGGCTGCAGTGCTTTCTGGAGACTTGGAAGAAATGAACAAGTTAGACAACTCCCACGTAACTGAAAGGAAAAAAAATAATGAGTATTTATTCTGTATCCCTAGAGTATGGAGGGTGAGTTTAAGTCCACAGCACTTAGGCCACATGTGACCCATTGTACATCCTTCCAAGGAGTTGTCCTACTATGATTCTAGGTCATCGTCCATTCTGTCCTTTTCCGGAAGGTGGACAGGTGACTAGGAAACATCTCCTTAATATCGGCAGGTGT
>WOGR01011535.1:0-10521 GCA_015342045.1 Leptinotarsa lineolata | reverse complement strand
AGCTCTTTTCTGTATAACTAACATTGATTGCAATGTTGTCACGGTACATGCACCCCAGAAAAGGATTCCCTATCAGAGGTGAGATTCTATGAGAGAATGATATGTAACTTTGGCAGCAGCAAATCCTAACTCACAAGATGTCAGCCTTACAGCGTAAGACCCAGAAGACAACTTTGATTTGAGATCCCAAATATGATCTTCAAATTTCAAATCACTGTTAATAATTGGTCTGAGAAATTTAGTCGATGGTTTATTCACAATAAAGATGTTAAGTTGTAAATTGTTAATGGAACATTTGAAGCAAATCTTTTTATTTGGCTAATATCACAATTTGTTATTGTTTCGAGTTCAGAGGGAGTTTGATCGTGCCATAAAATTATAGTGTCGTCAGCGAATAGTGTGAACTCATTTTCAATATCAATAGATAGCCTTTAGGGACTCCACAGTTTGTTTGTTTGAAGGTGATTGACAATGTTTGATTGTGAATTCCATCAGTTTGGTTATTTCAGGGATTTCAAATCATTTTATACAATATTACATACAGTGGCGCAAAAATCCCAGTACCGAAAACCGAACAAGGTTGTTAATGCTCGCAACAGCTGCAAACTTAGGATAAATGAAAGCAAAAAACTTCACAATCAGATAATTAAAGATAAACTGCTTGCCAATCCCAACGGTTCTAGATCCTTCTGGTGGGTAGCTAAAGCTGTTAATCAAAACTTCACAAAATCCACAATTCTACCACTAACACAAGCCGATGGTTCAATTGCAACAACACTTATAAAAAACGCAAATCTACTAGCTGAACAATTTGCGTCCCACTCCACAGTCGATTTTCTGGGAAAGGCACCACCCAGTATTCCCACACTAGAATCCATAATGCCAGAAATAACTTTTTGACGTCTGGTCAGGCGAATTTTGAAACAGCGTCTGGTTCTGATGAAGTGCCTGTCATCGTACTCAAAAAGTGCGTAAATGAACTCGCACCAGTTATTTTGCAGATTTTTCAACCTGTCTTACAAGAAAAGTTGTTTTTCCTTCTTGTTGGAAGATTGCTCGCGTTCAGGCTATCCCCAAAAAGGGCAAGAAGAATCTCCCAAATAACTATAGACCAGTCGCTTTGCTATCAGTGATATCATAAATCGCCGAGAGCCATAAACTATCAAATCCTTAAATATTTGAAAGGCTTTAACATCTTGAGCGACCATCAATATGGCTTTCGGAAACAAAGATCATCAGGCGACCTTCTATCGTATGTCACCCATATTTGAAATAACGCAATTGAGAAACATGGACAGTGAAGAGCTTGATATTTCTGGCCTTTGACCGTGTCTGGCATGAGGGTTTGCTGGCCAAACTTCTTGAGAGAACGTTCCCTGCAAGTGACCGTCGATGCATAGCTTTCGAATACTTTTGCTATCAACGCTGGTGTTCCCCAGAGATCCATTTGGTCTCCAACCCTCTTTCTATTGTACATCAACGACTTATTGGAAAAAACCAAGGGTCCAATATATTGCTTTGCTGACAACAGCACAACTTGTCTCGTCATTTCATTTAGACTTCAGGACATCGGCTGCGGATGCACATCTTCACCGGCAGCAGGAGGTTGCATATCTTGATGAGGATCTAGAGGTGGTTTCGAATTGGGGTGAAATTAACCAGGTTCAATTCAATGCAACGAAACCCCCGATACCAGTTTTCTCCAAAAAGATAAATGACTCCGAACTGGATTTAATAATGTCAGGACAGACAATTCCGCTTTCTGCTTCTGTTGGGAGTTAAAATGGACACCAATATGTCTTGGCACAATCATGTAGCTGAAATTACAAAAGTTGCTTGCTGCTGTTCAGAACCAGAAAACTGTACACACCTCAGCTGAGGTGTGTACAGATAAGACCTTCTTTGGGGTATCGTTTTCAAGTATGAAGCTGCTGGATGCCATCCTCGTGAGTCAACGGACTCAAAAGAAATATATCCCACTGTTTCAGGTGGTTATATACTGTTAAAAATGTTAACAATATATACAAGAATATCTTGGTTGTTAATGAACTGAATCATGCAATGACTGCACTCATTGTGATTTCACAAAGGAATTCTTTCAGAAATGAAATTCTAGAATTCAATAAGAAAAAACAAATTTCCAATAAAGTTTTACTAAAACTGAATCCTTCAATTGATGACAAAGGTTTGCTCAGGGTGGGGGGTATATTGCAATTATCTTCATTGCCATATTCTCATAAAGACCCATTTTACTGTCAGTTACTTTTTGAATATGAACATAAACGATTATTTCATTGTGGTCCCCAGCTACTACTAAGTAGAAAACGAGAAAATTACTTGGTGATTGGAGGAAGGAATCTTGCTAGGAAACTAGCACATAAGTGTGTATTATGTTTTCGAGCAAACCCTAAGCCACTTGATCAAACTATTGGAATTCTTCTCAAAGCTAGAGTGACATCTTCTTTTCCTTTTTATACTACTGGTTTTGATTATGCTGGGCCATTTTTCATAAAGAACATTGAAGGACGTAGTTCAAAGATTTCAAAATGTTGAATGAGTTCATTTGTATGTTTTCAAACAGAATCAATACATTTAGAAGCAGTATCTGATTTGACTACAGAAGCATTTATTGCATGTTTCCGTAGATTTGTGTCTCGAAGAGGAAAACCAGCAAAAATTTTCTCATATAATGGAACAAATTTTATTGGAACCAACACAGAATTGAAGCAATTAGGTGAATTTCTTCAAAGTCAATCAAATTCTTTGATTTCAACTTTTTCGAACTATGGCATTTCATGGAAATTTATTCCAGCTAATTCTCTTAATTTTGGAGGTTTGTGGGAAGCTGGAGTTCGTTGAAAAGAGTACTGGGTTCGGCTTCACTGACTTTTGAAGGTTTTCCAACTTTACCTTCACAAATAGAGGCAATTCCCAACTCTCGACCATTATTCCCATTTCCTAATTGGACGACGCCTTACTACGTTACCAGATCCTGATCTGTGAGATATTCCCATAAACCGTCTATCCAAATTCCAACATATCCAGATGCTGTTGCAACATTTTTGGTCTAGATGGTCCAAAGAATATTCAATGGAACCTCAGCAAAAGAATAAATGGACAAAGGAAAAGAGTAACATTGAAATTTGACAGTTGGTCCTTATCGAACGAATTGGCGGAAAAACTACTCACAAAAGAATTTATCAGGGTTGGGATCGTGAGATTTAAACTTGAGAAAAGAGTAAAGGTGCCCAGATGCGGGAGATGCTGGGCCTTCGACCACGAAACTAATAAATGCACGGGACCTGATAGGACCAAGAACTGTTATAAATGTCGAGAGCAACATGTAGCAAAGAGGAATTCTGTCTATTGTGTAGCGAAGACCATAGGACAGGCACACTAAATTGCAAGGCCTTAAAGGGGACTTCAATGCCAAGTCACCGGAATGGGGAGGTGAGGAGAGACTAGAGAGGGAGATTTCTGTCAGACTGGATGGCGGCACTGGACCTGAACCCTACGAACGAGGGAGATGTTCCAACCTTTCAGAGGATGGGCAGAGGGACCATCATAGATATCACCATGGCAAACAGTAGCATGGCCAGGATGATTGAAGGGTGGAGGGTCCGAGAGGAAGAAACACTAAGCGGTCATAAATGCATAGAGTTCACCATCGATTCTAGCATGGGTGAGGGCAGAAAGGTAGAAAATACACGAGGGGTAAACTGGAAATGGAGAAGCCAGAACAAGGAAAGATATGCGGACTGTCTACGAAGGAAGGAGAAGATAGGGAAACCTGGAACTCCAGAAGAACTGATGGAGCATATTAAAGAGGCCTGTAACGAAACATGGGAAAAAAGAGGAGTGGGTCTACGAAAAGCAATATATTGGTGGAATGACGAAATCGCATGGAAAAGGAAGGAATGCCTGCAAGCGAAGAGGGCGATGACAAGGGAGAATAAAAGACTAGGAGCAGTAGATGCGAACCTGGCAGAAAGATATAAGAAGGCAAGGAAGTCTCTTAAAGTTTCCATATTGAAGGCTAAGAATTCAAAATAGAAGGAACTCTGCTAAGAAATAGACAATGATCCCTGGGAAAAGGGATACAGAATCGCAGTCAACTGAAATTAGCCGGTCCGGCGCAATTGACCATTAATAAAATGAGAACAATCGCGTCAGACCTTTTCCCAGAGCACAGAGCTGAAGAGTGGATCAGAGGAGATACAGATGTTGTACCTCTGTTCAATGAAGAGGAGGTGAAAGAGGCAGCGGCGAAGTTAAAACCTAAAAAGACGCCTGGCCCAGACGGCATCATAGCCGAAATAGTGCAAGCCACAGTGGAGGCGATACCAGAAACTGTCACCAGTGTAATGAACCTTATAGTATCCACGGGAGAGTTTCCCAAAATCTGGAAAAGGGCAAGATTGGTCCTACTGAACAAAGTTGGTTCGGAAGGAACGACAAAATATAGACCTATTTGTTTTTTAGACTGTACGGGAAAACTAGCAGAACAACTGCTAGTAAGAAGACTAAAGGAAGGGCTCCGGTTGTCCGAAAACAAGTACGGGTTTAGAGAAGGACGCTCAACAATAGACGCGGTGGAGAATGTTCTAGAAATAGCTAGGAACGCCAACAAGGGTACATGGAGGACCCGAAAAATATGCCTTATGGTAACCCTTGACATCAAGAATGCGTTCAACTCTGCACCATGGGCGAAAATAATGCAAGAAATAGAAAGGAAAGGAACGGCTACGTAGCTTCTAACACTCTGGGAAGCTATCTAAAGGACAGAGAAGTCATACTGGATGACGGAACGGAGGACATTATGCAGATGACGTGCGGGGTTCCGCAGGGGTCGGTATTTGGACCATCTCTGTGGAATATACTGTACGACGGAGTCCTGAAAGTCAAGCAACCACAGGGGGTAACAATGGTGGCCTTTGCAGATGATCTGGCCGTAATTGTAGTAGCCAAAACGACGGAGGATCTAGAACAGACAGCCAGATTCAGAACACAGTCACATGGCTGGAAGAAAAAAGGTTAAGTATGGCCCCGGAGAAAACGGAAGCAGTCTTGCTAGTCGGGAATAGAAGGTTGAGGCAGCATGGTACAGCATGGTACAGGGGACACGCATGGAATGCAAGCGTGTAATAAAATACCTTGGGGTATGGATGGATAAAAGAATGTGAATATATACACAAGACAGCAGAGAAGGCGGAAAAAACCTTGTCGGCACCGGCCAGAATGATGCCTAACATAGGATGGCCCAGGGCTAGTAAAAGGCGGGTACTATGCAGCGTTGTCCATTCGATAATGCTGATAATGGGGCCGGTGTGGAAAATAGCGCTTACTAGAAAAAAATACTTGGCAAGACTGCACAAAGTACAAAGGGCGGCAGCCATAAGGGTGAGTAGCGCATACAGTACCATCTCGCGAGAGGTGGTTCTGGCGATTGCCGAAGTTATCCCAATTGAGGAAATGGCGGAAGAGAGGAACAGGCTGTACAGGGCTGCTAAAGAGGAAAGGAATCCTAGGGAAGAAAGAAAGCGTACGTTAGAACGGTAGCAAACAGACTGGAGTGGACCAGGAAAGGGTCAATGGACCAGGACCTTGATCAAAGATGTAGGGAAATGGGTTAATAGGAGGCATGGAGAGGTGGGGTATTACACCACACAGGCCCTCAGTGGACATGGCTGTTTCGAAAGTTATCCAAACGCAATTGGGAAAGCTCAGACGGATGCATGTAGATTCTGCGGGCACAGTCCCGACGATGCGGAGCACGCCATTTTCATCTGTGAAAAATGGACGGTAGATAGAGAAACAACGAGCAGGGACGTAGGTATAACTATTTATAAAGACAACATGATTAGTACAATGTTGGAAAGTCAAGATAACTGGTCGACAGGGGAGAAACTGATTACAAAAATAATGAAAACTAGAGAAAAAGAAGGAAAAAGGAGGGGGGGTTTTAGTAGGTAAAAATCCTACACCACCCTGTCGCTAGACCACCATACAGGGTGTCTTACTGAATATTTTCTTTCCTCTCCATTGGCGTTTAGGAAGAGTAACTGCAGTATTTCCCGGACCTGAGAAGAAGATTCGTGCTTCAACAGTAAAAACTCAAAGTGGGGAGTTGAAACGTTCCGTATCAAAATTATGTCCCCTTCCATTGAGTGATACTTCAATATGGGGGGAATGTTCAAGCTTTGTTTTATCCTTGAAGTAATTTCAGACTGAACACACAGTGTTCTATTCATTTTACAAGAAATGTTTATAGTTGCTAAGAAACAAGAATAACTATTTAGAATGATTTTGATGCATTATCAATAAAAAACTATCAAAATGGAATTTGAATATTTCTAAATAATACGTAATTTTTGGAGTTAGAAAGCGGATGATAATTCCAACAAATATCATAATATTACATAATGAAATGTAATTGCAGAATAAAACCTGAGTCGTTGTGTTTTGAGTGAGACTGTCAATGAAGTGTCACTTAAGTACGTATTAGCATGTTATTGACAAACACTCTGTGTATGAAAGAATGTTCAAAATTTTCTGCTTTGTTTATGTTGAGTACTTAAATTTGCAATTAATGTTCAGATACATGTTTTGTCAAAACAAATATCGTGATATGTCCTAGATATGTTTGTTAAGCTGTAAACAATCTACTTTTAAATTCTCTTCAAGATACTACAATCGACGACATTTTGACCGCACTATTACTATTTCAACGAACTAAATATTCTTTCGGGCAAATTTCCCAACGACTAGTTTCAATTCTAATCGAACACCATCCCATCGAACTTTCTCGATTCGATTCACCGTATATCATCCTTTCCTCATTAGGACATCGTGTCGACGTAATCGCCGTGAAGAAATCCTTGCCGACAGAGAGACAATTCTTCTGGCGAGTGCCCCACATAATTGGACATTAGTTACACAACGATCTGTTCGAGTTTGTGGACACAAAAAATCGACGTCTTGCACCAACTCCATGGGAGGAGATCTAGGCACGGATCAGGTCTTCCTGGTGGGCGGATTCCAAGTCGCTTGAGCAAAGCACAGAGTGGTGAGCAATGCAAAGTACACGTTTGCCGAGCCATCGGAGGATTGCGAATATCGGGGATGTCGTGGGGATAGCACGGGTGCTTCATGGCAAATGTTGAACAATTCAAAATCGATTTGACATTACTTGTACCAATGTTGTAGTTTGATGAAATTTAACCTGTTAGAAATGTAGATCGGAAGGGTTTCGAATAACACTCCGTATATGTGATGGAATTGGAAGATACTTCATGAAAAACCATAAGGTATTCAAGCAACGTTTTATTGTGAGATTCTCTCCCTAACAATTTGAATCATAAAACCTTCTACTTGCTTAATGACTAATAATTCTATCTGAGTTGAGGTAGTGAGTGATTTTTTTGCTGGTATCTTTTTGGCAACACTGTTTTTGACAGCTCACGCGTGAATAGTGTCTTGTGTCATTGTCAAACTTGTTCAGTTTGGTCTATAATTTAACCATGAAACGACTTACGAATAAACAACGCTTCACTTCTATTTGCATTCCAAAAGATTGAGTTTCCAAATGTAACACGTCAAAGCCATTGTTGGACTTTGCCAAAAGATGGTTTGCAAATTTGAAATGGTCATCACATTCAAAAAACTACTATTATGTTCTTTTGTTCTTTGAGGAAATGTTCTGCTCGTTTGACCAATGTAAAGTTTTGGGCTAGAACTAATATATTCTGGATCTATCCGACACATTAGTATTGTCTTCATCGTTTTTAATAAATAGATCTAATTATTATTTGTTCTATGGGCCAGGTCCAAGTGTTTCTTTTTCAAAAAACCCAACGATATTTCCGGTGGTTTCATCAAAGTAAGGTGAGTTGAAAAGTTCGTAGTCTAATATTGAAAAAAATGTTTTCGGTGAAATTTGAATTTATTATTCAATATAGTTGCCTTCGAAGGCAATACATCGATTATAGCGGTCATACAATTTTTCGATAGGTAGCATTTTTATAGTACTATTTGTCTTCATCCTCAAAATAAGCCTCAGTTACCATGATTACCTCTTCATCTGCACTGAATTTCTTTCCAGCGAGTATTCCCTGAGGTCTGAGAACAGAAAAAAGTCGCTGGGGGCAGATCTGGAGAATACGGTGGGTGCGGAAGAAATTCAAAGTCCAATTCATGCAATTTTCCCATCGTTTCAATTCAATCTTAAACCTTAGGTACTTTTATTTTCTCAAAAGCAATACTACATACCTCTTCAGGCTATCCGATGATGATCTTAGATTTGACCGTGACCATAGCCTTGAAAGTTGTTCGAAGATCAAGCTCAGTTCTGAACGAAACTCATATCGTTTGTCTCGAGAGCGGAGAGAGAATGTTTTTGAACTAGAAATGAAAGATCACTCTTGGACAGCCACCTACAAATCGTTATTACCGTTCTATCCTTCAAAACACGAATCTCTTCATTATTTTACGATTTCAAACTTCAAAGGACCTTTAAAGATGTAATTCTGAGTTACTCAAGGTCATTCTATCGTAATTTTCCGTGTTCTTTCAGTGTGTGAATTAAAAAATATGGGTTTCCGTTCGAAATGCCGACATAATCCCCATGGCAAAGGTTAAATTCAACGTCACCATTGGATAGCCAGTAAAAAATCCTTGATTCCTGGTTCCTGGTACTTTGTTTCTTCTACCACTCCACATTTTTGAGTAATTCAGACGCTCCGGTATTTTTGAAACACGCTGTTCAAAAAATCCTGAATGAAAGGAACCCCAATTCTTAGAATGATTTTTTTTTTACCTTAGACGTTTTTGAACCTGTCACAGTCGGTGAAAATAGCGAATTTGTTTCCCTTCATTAATATTCAATATTTCCAAAGGGATTTACGCTATCATCAACCCGAAGAAGTCCTTAGGAGATCAAAAATCGGATGAATTTTCTTTCTTGAAGCATCTCAAATTTCCTTCGATATTTCGTCAATCGCCCGCACTACGCCTTCCAGTCCATCGCGAGTCCAATTGCTACATATCGAAAGACAAGAAACGGCAGTTAATGACATTATTTCCGCCTTTCACTGTCGAATGCGGACGCGTGCCGAAACTGCCAACTACCATCCGACCATCCGATGGGACATTATAGCCATCTGACCACTGGAGGATGTCATCCACCACATCATTAGCTGTTGTCTGCCCCCCATACCTCATCTAGCGTGCCTTGTATTTTTCCTTCCTTCGTATCAACGCTTCAAATCGACGAACGGTACTCGCGAACTTCGTTTGTTATTTGTGTGTCATCGGTAGTTGTCATTATCATTATTATTTTGAAGGCGCAAAACAAACGCTCGAAGATACTAAAAAACCTTTCAGAATGAAAAGCCAAGCGAATGAAGAGGGAATGACCCTTTTCTGAGGTGAAAAACTATACTAGCAAATCAGATACTACTACACCTAACGATTTGAATAAGTATTATTGCACCGCTGCTGGTATAATAACACAGAATATCACAAAAAATACTGACTCGATGAAACACTTTGGCAACTTTACCATTTCTCAGTCACTCTTATTTTATGGATGTTAGTGAGTTCAAAGAAGTCATGTCATCAATTACAAATAAAAAAAACGCATGGAATTGATGAAATTTCTTCAACCAGATGAACAGTTCGGTTTCAGATCACAACACTACACAGAGCTTCAAGTCCTAAGGGTAGCGGACTTTGCAACTGAAGGTTTCAACCTCGGTTAAGGACATAATACCGGCGCGATTTTCTTAGACGTCTCCAAGGCGTTTGATAGCGTCTGGCACAACGGACTACTAGCCAAGATGAGCGATTTTGGCTACACAAAACCCATGATGAGAATAATCGGTTCTTTTCTAGCAGACAGAAGATGCCGTTGCACAGTAGGGGACGAATTATCTACAATTCGACTACTGGAGGCAGGGGTCCCGCAAGGTGCAGTCCTTTCGTCACACCTCTTCTCAATATACACGGCAGACGTGCCCAAGCCGGAGAACAACTTTAACAAGCTACTGGCAAGATCATCCAGCACAGCATATGTCACCAGATATTTGCAGTAGCAGGCGAGTAGACTAGAGGAGTGAGCCAAGCTGTGGAAGATCAGTATAAACCCTGAAAAAAGCCAGGCGATACTGTTCACCCGGAGGTTTGTTCAGCCGGAAGGAAATGTCATCTTGAACGGACAAGAGATTCCGTGAACCACCAAAGCGACATACCTGGGGGTCACCCTAGACAAGAAACTTACATTCAAAGCCCACGTTAGGCAAAGAATCGGTATAGCGAGATCTGCCAGACAACGTCTAGCACCCATAATGGGCTCCAGAAGCAGCATGGCGCTGAAAATCAAGCTGCTAATGATAAAAACAGTTCTCTTGCCCATGATATCATATGCCTGCGCCGCTTGGGGACACTGCGCGCAGACACATTAAAAGAAGATCCAATCATTTATGAACGCGTGTGTAAGGGCCGCCGTAAATGCACCAAGATATA
>WOGR01011534.1:0-10521 GCA_015342045.1 Leptinotarsa lineolata | reverse complement strand
ATGCGTGAAACTAAGCAAATGGATTCCTCTTAGATATTTGACAGAAAGCCAGTCAGAATTTCGAAAGGACGGACTTATGTGATCGTTACTTTCGGATACCGTAGGAAAATCTGACACAACTGTTTTGTATACGCTGGAGTCGCATTACATCTAATTGTTGTAAGGCGGGTACGTAGATACAATTGCAGTAAGCTAATCTTGAAAAAATTAGTGTTTCACAAAGACTCAACTTCAGACTTTTTGATGAAAGGTGTCTACTTGGATAAAGTTGTCTCAATACATTGAATGATGTTTTATACAGGTGACTTACATGCTTCGTGAATCTTAAGTCTGTATCTAACCACAAGCCCAGATTTTAACATTCATTTACAAGAGGATTTATGTCATTGTTGACACGGATCGACAATGACTGACACACAATATTTCTTTTACTTTTGGGACCAAATAACATGACCTGGGACTATACAATTGAGTATCATCGGTATAGTGATGTATTTTAGCAAAACTAACGAATTCATGAAAGTCACTAATATAAATTGCAAAAAGGAGCGGTCTCAGGACTGAACTTTGCGGTATACCAATTTTTTTTTGATATTATCGTTGACTGGTTACCATCAAGGTGAGTTGATTGGGTCCTTTCGGAGAGATAGCTATTTATAAGTGACACTGCATTATGGGTGAAACCGAAGCACTTAAGTGATATATATTTTGTCAGAATATCAGTCAGGCTTCAGAGTTGGGCACAGTTGTAAAACTGCGGTGCAAAATATCTTATTCGACTGGAAAATGTCGATAGACGAAAACAAATCAATTGGAGCCGTATTCTTAGATTTTCGACGTGCCTTCGAAGCAGTCGATAGAAAGAGATTACTTTTTAAACTCCAATACTATGGAATGAACGGTACAATACTGAAATGATTCAGATACTATTTGAGTGATAGAAAACTATTAACAATGGTCAATAATATTATCTCTGCAAAATTAGTTTGTTTGCAGATGACACCTCAATATACCATTGTTTCCGTAACGTTAATGAGCTGATAGATACCCTAAATACTGAGCTCTGCAGAGTAAGTCAATGGTGTAATCTCAACACTCTCGAACTGAATAGTAAAAAGACAAAATGTTTCTCAACGAGTCATGAAACAAGTTATGATGCAATCAAAAATACAGGAATTAGTATAAAGATTGCTAATGAGGATATTGAAAGTGTAATGGTGGTGAAGTATTTGGGTGTATTTATTGACCAAAGACTAACGTTCAAAAAACATTTATTGAAAGTGATGAAAATTATCACCATCAAGGTCAATAATCTGGTGAGAGTACATAATCAAAATTATCATAATTTTATACCGGAATCATCCGAAATATCCATGTAGGAACCAAAAATAAGAGGTGTACTGTAAAATCTATTCATCATGCAGGAATATTTGCTTTCAATAATTTAGATCATGGTATCAAATATTGTAATTCATTGTAATTTCTTGAGTTCAATAACTTCATTACTATTCCAAGGTTTTTAAAGTGTTGTGTTTGTTGCTTTGTATCTGTATCTGTATCAGTACTTTGGTCTTACCTCTGTTGCCCACCAATGTGTAGATATTTCATATGAGTGGTTGAAGTTTATTATTTGTGAATGTAGCCAGTCATATATATGTATATATTTGTAATTCATTGTTTGAATATTTTGACATTAGCTTAATGATATTTAGGATCAATCGTATTGCATATTAGCTTATGCTAAATAAAGAAATTCTAACTGGGTGAGATTAATACGAGACATTTGACAGTTTTGACAGTTCCTCGGAATGTTACAGCAGTTAAATATGATGAGAAAGTGTGCTCTATAATAAGTCGTGGAAATAATACAGATAACAAGATCTATGAAATTGCTCTCATTAGAGAATTTTCAAAAAGATAATAAAGAGGAAGTGGGTTGTACTGTCGAATAATGATATTGAAAAAAATATGGCATAAAACAGGTCATCTTAAACCATTCCAAATGCAGTTGAGAAATTCCCTGCTGATGTATAATTATAATACTGAAAGATTATCGAAAGGAAAGAGATTTGAAAGAGTTGAATAGGAAGATGTATCATCATTTGGTAAGCGTAGTCGATCAGGTGTAATTGAAAATCTCATTTTCAATTACACCTGATCTCACCTGAAAATCTCATTTTCAATTACACCTGATACACCACATTTTCATACCAAGGTGTCTTTTTCATATTGACAAAGAGAGTTGAGAGGAATTTGAAAATGATCCCAATGGTGAATGCATATAGTTTTTGTGAGGAATAAAAATATGTTATACATAAATAAGCAAACAACCAAGTTCAATACTTCAATATGGAAAATTAGGTGACTATGCATACATATTTGAAAAAGTTTTTTGATGAACATGTCATATATCAAATCAAGAGCAAATATTGTCATTCCAGCAGAGATGAAGGTTGAAAATCAACAGACAAACTAGAACTAGAGTTAATGAGTTCCTCCAATCTGAATCAGTTTGTTATGGAATGTGTATTTTTCAAGCACAATACCAGTTTTCATTCGAAACAAAACATTAAAACTTGAAGAAAGGATAATGCAATAACAAATGTATTTGAAACACGCCAAAACTCTTTCAAATAACCATTTGCAACGAATGAAATTCTGACATAGAAAAATATCCAAATGTATCAGTGAGCTTAATGAGAATTCTATTGTATATGTGGAGATGTGACAGTTGTTCACGGTATATGAAAACAAAAACATAGTTGAAATAATACTCCAAAGCACCTTAAACGGAATTGAAGTGATGTTATCCTAAAATACAATGATACTTGAATATTGAGGAAATAGTTTTGAAGAGACGATTATGTACAAGTTGAAATATAACAGCGTATATTCTTTAACATGGATATAAAGTGAATTTTTGAAGCATATGAACAAATATTATGTATAGTTACGACAATAATGATGAGTTTATGTTAAATAGAACCAAAAATATGGATGCCCAGAGTGAGCGCTGAATAAACGAAAGAGGGTGTAAAATCAATACAGAGACCCATAACTGATTAATTAATGAATGTCATACAGGTGTATTTGGTACGATTGGTTAGGAAATACAATGACTTTAAAAATAACTTCTCATTTATATTCAAGAATATCTTTCGATATGTAGGCATAAAGATACCGATTTCATGTATTCAAGTCAAACATTCAGTCGAATATCGAAAAGACGAATACGTGACAAAATTTTTTTCATTCAAACGAGATTAACTTTATCTCCATCACACATATCTCGATCACGTAGCACCAGTATCGACTTTTGATAAATTTGAAGGAATGTGGAAATAGCTGGAAATTTTTCGTTATCGAAAATAGTTTGATACTCATATAAGTATTGGAATAAAACACATATTTCATTCATCAATATGTCGTCTACGAAACTTGTGCTAGCTGAGAATTAACGAGGTCCTACCTTTACCCGTGTGATTCATAGAACAATAAATAAAATTGAGAAGTGATTTATAATTATAAATTATTTTCACTTCCACCTGCAGAAAAAATTGGAATCATCTATCGAATTGACTCCCCTACTGAATATAGAAAAGTTTCATGAAATTGATAAATTATAAATTTTTCCAATTTTTGTTTACCCTAATTTTGGTAGGTGGTAACTCCATAAAAACACAGAATATTCTTCAAAAAATTTGTTGTGAATTACAACAGATCCATTTTTTCGATGATACACTAATTTTGATGCTATTTTGCGGTCCTATGAAAATTTTGATCAAATTGATTTTGACATGACCTTGACCTTCAGATATGTTTGAAATACTATTATAGGATTGGAATGCAATAAGAGACAAACCGTATTCAAAACTGGAGATTCATACGAAACATTCAACATTCTTTTCAGGAGAGTTTACTGTTAGAGATTATCACGAGCCATACGTTCGTTTCTATTTCTTGCACTCCCTTATTTTGTCTGTGTCGTTGATGTGTGTCAAGAAATCTAGCTCCACAGCCAAAGAATAAACTCGCGAAACAGACTACCACTATCAGTACTGCATATATTTCATTAGAATTATATCCAATGATATGCAAATTTCCAAAAATATTTGCATAAACTGTGCAGAAACTTCTAAGTTACTAGTCCAACGTTGTCTGAACTGCGAAAAAAATGCAGCGAATTGTTGGAACGAGTTATGTAGTAAATGTAGAAATGGATGGGTATTATGTAGAAATGTTGGTCATTTCCATCCCATTTCCAAGGTGTTCGACCAGAGACGATAGACAGGCGAGTGAGATCCATGGTTACCGTATACGGACGTACACCCCGTTGCATTCGGAACCTCCTACAGATTGATAATATAACATAACAGATAACAATGCATATTGATATGAGTTGAATTATATGTTGAATAAATAGGCGACGTCCTTTCCTTCACAAAACTCACCAAACGGTTAGCACCAAATGGATTGGGATATTTTATTAATTAAATTACATTTTATAAAAGCAAACTTTCCTACCATCTTCTAGCTCTAGGCTCCGTTTCAATAATTTTCACAGCTTCAAAAAGTTCACGTGTAGAGGTTGTTATACAACCTTTGGCAAAGACGTTTCATACTTGCTCATTTGGACAATACCTTCAATTATGGATTGACTTTTTTCACGTTTGTCACAAGGCTTTTTGGATTTTGCTAAATTTGTGGATGGTTTCACCTCTGCAGGCTTCATGCCAATGGTGAGATAATGTTGCGATGATTGATATTTTGACTGGTAATTTTAGGAAGAATATTCATGACCTTGAAGAGGAAACTCCCTATAGAGCCAACTTTTCAATGTCCTGGTAACTCGTTCCGCTATTACAGCCTTTTATGTGCTGAATGTTGAGTGATGATTGATATAATGTTCTCCCATTGGCAATGAGAATTTCGAATTATAGAAATCGGTATTATGATCAGATTGTATTTTCTCGACATATCTGTTTTAAAAAAATCTGTTTAAAATCTGTTACTCCATTAATTGGCTGTCGCCCCCATACGAACGACCACTCTCAGAAACAGCGAAACTTGTGCGAGCTAAGGACTGATGAGGCATTACCTTTTGACGTGTGATTCCTAACACATACTTTCCATCTTTCAACACCCTCACCATAGCTGCAGTAACTGAATCAGCAGTTTTATTTTCCGATGGTCTCGACCATACATACTTCGAATAACAGTTGATAACTATGAGGATGTACCTATGACCACCAGTTTCTTTATCATATGGTTGTATTTCCATTGAATACATTTGCCACGAGTCCGAAAAACTTTATATCATTGTCTTTCGACGGGGAAAATTTCGACGCACCGGCTAATGTATGTCTTTCACAATCTGTCAGTTTGTATTACTCATATTACTCCTCTATGATTTCTTCGCGGTAGTGAAGTAACGGTTCTGTTCGCTTCTGTTTAGGTGGAGCTTTAATGACCGACTCTTCAACTCTTACTACTCGCTTGGTGAAAGTATCAACCAACTCAGTTATAATGCCAATTCGCTTTTCTAAAGTACTCATTTGATCATCTAATTCAGAAGTGCAGTACGCATTTTTGCCAATGATGAATCGCAGCTAAGTATGTTTTAAACCAACGTATTCTCTAACGTCGCTAAGCACTGATACAATGGATTCTTGGACAACCGTTAAAGTTAACTTCTTGGTTTCCCTAATGTGATCGTCAATATATCTCTTAGAGACAGAGTCTCCACCATCTGCAGGTGCAATTGATTATTTTGAATGGTATAATCACCATGTAGTGTGAGAATGGACCCAACACCCAATGTTCCAACAATTGGCTTACTAACGACACTTCTCCTGCACCCAAATTTTTCATTTGTGGTTGGTATACATTGTAAGAGTGCCTGTTAGTAACTGACAAAATTTCACACATAGAGTTTATGATATTGACGTTCAATAAACTGATCCTTCTTCACGTAATTCCTCAATTATGAACAATATTTCATTATTATGCCTTGTATGTTCAGCCATTCGTGAATTCAAAGGTAATCGAAGGCGATCAACCAATTCTTCCGGTTCATTCTCATAAACATAATCTATATGTTTATTTTTTCTCTACTGGGGTTTCGTACTGAGGTTCCATTGCATAATAGTGGTAGTAAAATTTCTCGATACTTTTTCGAATTATTCGATAGTAGACCCTGTTTTCTAGCATTGAATTTATCAGGTGCCTTTATTAATCTGAGTATATCACTATAAGCAGTCACATCGTAAGTGGGGATATTTCCTGTTGATACTTTCATGAATATCAATTTATATAGTATCCGAATGCCGTGATAAGTGACAATAGTTCTACCATTCTTCTTGAATACAATTTTCTCATCAATAAACTCAAAATCAGCCACGCCCTTTTGCAAATTCCCCGTTTCAGTGTATATGTGAAGTCCACAGACGGTATCGTATAAGGGATTACCTGACAGTTACTTTTTATGTGCTTTTGCACCTCATCACCATCATCAACTGTTTTAGGTTATTCTAAATCTGATGTAGTCATTGGAGAGGTTTTAGGAACCCAATGAAGTTCTTCAAATTTCGAATCCAACTCACCTTCAATTATAGCTTTTGCAGTGAATGGTGTAGCACTCTTAGTTTTCTGCGTCTCCTGATCTGTTTGAGATGCTCCTTCAGAATTGACTGATATCGCTTCCAAATGTGTTATAATTGGCTCATAGATTCTCTCGAGTGCTGATTTATCACCCAGGCGACTACTTTTGATATAATTGAATTTCTGTCGAACTGCATCCGTTGCTTCAGATATTTTTTTCAAACATATATCATTCATAATATATTCACTTCGATACTAAGTACAATGAAGTGTTGTCTATACTATTTAACACACTCAAATGATTGAATTTCTTCAAGAACATCAAGGATAGAAGCATCTAATCCTTTGCGATAACGCCCACTTTACAGTTCTCTATCTTTCTCAAATCTAATCCCAGAAGATGAGTCAGCAGAGAAATCATTACTACATTCGTTTTCTCACAGTTCGAAGGTCCTATAATTGGGTCTCGAACTGATCCGTGATCAGTGACGCTCTTTAACACCACTTCCACCCCTCACTTTTTCATCGAAATCATCAATGGAAAATTGTTGATTCTGCTCAACAGTACGCATTGTATGACCATTGAAGACTGTATAAGCGGATTTGTCCATTGAATCCCTCATTCAAAAGGAAATTACGAGTCGATGCAGATGTATTGAACTGCAGTCAATACATCTGCAAAGTATCCAAAACCGTAGAGTAATTTTTTGGAAAAGAAAAGTTTTGGCTTTCTATTTCTCCATCTTTGATACAAAAAATGTGGGAATCTTCCAAAGAAAGGAAGGAAGCAATCAATTTCAAAAATTAACTCTATACATGATCTACACATCTTTGTATAGAGTTAATTTTCGAAATTGATTGCTTCCTTCCTTTCTTTGGAAGATTTCCACATTTTTTGTATCAAGATGGAGAGTAGAAAGCCATAAAATATTCCTTCCTGAAAATATTCCAATTTCAATTTAATCTAGAGTCATATACTGATATCAATCATTCCAGACAGTTTTCGTTTATTCTCAGACGCATGGAGTGACACTAGACTTTTTTTTGTCTCCGAATCAGGATATGTGTTGCGTATTCTTTGAAACGAGTTCAAATAGCTCGTTCAGTCTGATCGGTTTATCTCTAGTCAAAGTCTTCAGATTTAAAACATATATTCCTTTGATTTTATGAATCTATAAAGTAAAAATTTCACAGTGAACTGTTTCAGTAAGTTCTGATATGAAGTTTCACAAGTATAGGTCAGTTCCATTCCATTGTTGAACAAATGAACTCCTCGCACTGAAATTCCCAAAATTACATTTCAAATAAACCAAATGACTCTTGACCTTTGACATTTTCAGTGGAAAATAGAGTTTAAAGTCTGCTTTATCGACGTTATTACTCTTAACATAATCCAAACATTAATTTCCAACTTTAGTTGGAGAGGTTGGTTTACAATTTTTTATCCTTTCCTATATGTACTCTCATGGTTATTTCATACCCTAATGGGAATGTTTGAAATACTTTTTATGTACCCTTATATTCATTAAATATTTCATTTATTTAGCTTTTTAGGCATGGAGAAAGATCTCCAACGGATACCTATCCAAAGGATCCATATATTAACTACGAGTGGCCAGGAGGCTGGGGCCAATTGAGTAACGTAAGTATTCTTGGAACTCATAGAAAAATAATGTTCATCAGTCTTCGAGTTCATGAGCGAATACACACAAACATAGGTTTTTTTCGTGGAATTTCCTTAAGAATCTCTTCGATATTATTCAATTTCGTTCACAGGAATGATATGTTCGGAGTTGGTCTATATTAAAGTAATTTATTTTTTCTTGCACTATACTGTCCTATATTTGATCCAAGTATTGATGTTTTGAAATCCCATTGCACAGCATTTGATTTCTTTGAAAATATTAGGTAGTTTTTTTAGGATAAGTCATGAAAAATTCAACAAAAACGCTCGATTTTTGAAAATGCAACTACACACTGGAAGGTCGGTCGAAGAGTACATGCATGCTATCGGTATGGAATTCGGAATACACACATATGCAAAACAAAACGATGAGACGATTATGGAGAGGATGTTCAACTTGTAGAGGAAAGAATTTTCTTTTCGATACCACCTGGATGCCGGAAAGAACTATACCTTACTAATATGCATTCAGGTAAAACAATACATATTGTTTCCCTCCCTAGGAGCTAATGACAGATCAGAAAAATTGAAAGTTTTTGGAAAAAATAAGATGTCTATCACAAATATGCACACCATTCCGATCTTACTCTACTCCTTCGGTGTCGTGAAGTGGACTCATGAGAAACTATACCAATTCGCCTCACGATTATACTTTCCCAGACAACTATGAGGCCGTCGTTTAGATTATCTACATAACAGAATGGTTCTGGCTGGTTCTTGTAAAATCGTCAAGAGTTCGAATCCACTCCTTCCATGGTCATGGACTATGCAGAGGAGTACAATCGGAGCATTTCTTTTAAATGTAGTGACCCAATCGACCATTGTACTTTGCTCAGTTCCCTACACTGGAAGAGGTGACCACAACTCTGTCACAGAGTTTGAATCCGTTCAGCATGTCGCGAGATGAAGTGACTTTTGCCGCTACATAAGTATGAGCAAATGTATGTGGTCTTCTTTGGAAATATTGAAGATATTCCCTTTTAAAAGAAGCTGATGTTTCCTTTCCTATGTTCAAGTAGGTTGAAGTCGAGAACCGAGATACTCATTATGACCTTTCGTGAGAATATCTTCAACACCCTGGTTTATGGTAGTCGAGTGATGGGTATAGAGCAACGGTCAGCAATAGGCGGACCGCGAAAGGTCGAACCTCGGACCGCCAAATATTGTAATGTGTTGTATAACAAGTAAAAATTGATACGTGGTCAAAGTATACTATACATTTATTGAATAAAATAATATTTTCAAGCCACATAGAATTCAACTTAGTATTTATTTTATTTTAAGTTGCCTGTTTTACAAGTACCTACAGCTGATATGGTTTGATTAGTTTTCTATGCAGAGATAGGCAAGCTATCTCCATTTTTCAAATCACCATTTGAAGTTGATGTAGCGGCAGAATAGGAAGATGTGGCTGCCAAGTTGTTTAATCTGTCAAAGCCATCACTACAAATACAGATAATTGATTTGCAAGATGTGTCTTTGCAAATCTATTGGGCCAAACATGACCCACAAAAATATGAAAATTTCAAGAAATTAGCTATGAATTTGGCCACTATATTTCCCTTATTTTACAGAGGTGAAACATCTTCCTCAAAGATGGATTTTTGAAAAACAAATATCGTTAGAGATTAACGGACGCCTACCTAGAAGACACACTTCCAAGTTGCTGTTCCTCCCGAGAACCAAACTGTGAAAAACTGGCTCACACGACCGTCGGTGTAGTTTCTCATTTCCATTGTAGGTCTTGTGTTTCATAACTCACAATTTGATTTGAAACCTAAATAATACAGAATGTCATAATGTCCATCATATGCGACCTTAGCCTATACCCACTGACAAAATGCGGCATCAGGGAGTTCATGCAGCCCTCTTCGACCATCAAAGTAAGATGTTATTCATCGTAGAGTTTTTTGCTCCGAGTTAAACAAATATCGTCTGAAAAAAGGAGGAAAGTGGATGAAACACAAAATCACTGATCGAACTCATCACACTTCACCCGTACCATTTTGGTTGAATAATGCCTTCGCTACTCTCTGATCCTAAGATCACACTAATTTCCTTCACATGGGCAGATATCTCAGTCGAATGATTGCAGAAATCTGTTATTCTTGTTTCACTTCGTCTTGTCACAATAATGATCACTTACCACACAGTTGTGGGGAGTGATCATTGGGTAATGATACTGGCTCAACCTTCATAGGGAAAAAGACCGACCAGCGTCACCTTTTTGCGTCACT
>WOGR01011533.1:0-10521 GCA_015342045.1 Leptinotarsa lineolata | reverse complement strand
GCTCCGCTCCTAAGCATACCCTGAAGCTGCTGGATCCCATCCAGAAAAGAGCCATCCGCCTGATTGGAGACGCAAACATAACTTGCAACCTTGATAGTCTGGAACATCGAAGAACGGTTGGAGATTTGTCTCTCTTTTATAGATCCTTTCGCGGGAAGTGTTCAAAGTGCACATCTGATTCCACCAAGAGCGGTGCATATCAGAAATACGCGACGGCCGGTGGCTGCAACACCTCGAACTTTGCTGTTTAGGAGCTTTTCCATTTGGAGGACTTTATTCATGTGGAATAAACTTCCTGAGAATGTTTTTCCCAATGGATTCAATCTCCAGCGATTAAAATCCAATGTGAATCACTATTTCCGCACAAGCACCGCTCTTAGAGCGCCTTAAGGTGTATCCTGTAGTGCTTGTGTTTTTTCTTCAAAAAAAATCCATAATTAACAGTTACATAAAGTAAGCAAAAACAAATAATCGTACTGGCACCTCAAAAAAAGTTGAAATTATTGATGACTAATGAAATATCACCTAATGAAATGACAATATATCATATTTTACACTCCAAACCTAATGCAATGAAGGAGGCAATCAATTGAATATAAATCTACTGTTTCATTTTATCCGTGACTACACGAACGATTCAATATCCTGAAATATTTCAAGTACTCAAGGGTGAGGAAATTTCTTGAGGGTATATAACGGACTGCGCCTAAATATACAAATTCCATCTGAATTTCTTACCACCTGTCACTTTCCTGCACTGAATATTTGAAACACGTTGAAATAAGATCAGAATCACCCTCCCCACAGAAACAAAAATAAAAGGAAATACACTTTTCACGACAGACCTATCTTTGCGAGAATGATATTTTGTTGAAGGTACTGAATATTTTATAACAACGAAGAGGAGTTGAGATGATTTCAATGGAGATTCTTATAGGGATTTTTGTGGGCTTTCTATTCATGATCTGCTCTTCCGTCGGGTATTTTTCAATAACTTCTGACTGTGTGTATTCGGAATCGAACGTTATGGATGATATTGACGTTTGTATCAATATGAAGATATAACTCTGCTACATAATTTATTCACGCCACTCTTTGTTTGAAGTCGTTGAGAGAAAAAGAAATGGAAACATTTTCTCTAGCTTCGTTATGAACTTCAGTCCTTTGTGTTTCCGTCAGAATATAAAAGTATGATCGAATTGATAAACAAATAAGTACATTGCGGTATATGCCTTTCTCAAACAATCTAGTTGTTCCTTTCACGAATATTCATGAACGATATGTTCAACATGTTTCTTTGATATCTTCAGAACCTCAGCTATCGCGATCAACTCCACATTGCGTTAATCTAAAATATTTTGTGAACTTTTTTATGTTTCCGTCGGTACCAGCCTCTAGTTGGCGTCCACTGCAAGCCAAACCTTGGCTTCAACAGAATTTTTTTACCGCCAATACTTTACTAACACTCAAAATTCTTTTTTATCCATTTTCTTCGAACTAACAAAAGCTTCTTCACTCAAAATGTTCCATCCCATAAACTAATTATCCGACAGCTGTAAAATTGGTACAAGTGATTGTACAACATTAGGGTTAACTCAAAATTATATGGATTTGATACTGTTAGCGCCATCTGTGTATTAGCCTGCGGACTTTTCATCCCATCTAGTAAGAGAACTCCATGTGTAAGAATAGACATCTCCATCATCTATGATTCCAACAGAAAGCTCCGAGCTCTTTTGCGAAATCAAGCTTTGACGTCGACCGCCAAATGACAAATTACCTCCTAGTTTTTTCTGTAGCTTTGTATTGCAAGAAAATCAGATGAAATATATTGAACAATGACTGTTTACTGTGAGATTTTCACTAAACTGAATAAATTATGCCTCCATTGTTTTATATAAACTACCAATTTCAGCCATTTAGCTTGCTGAATGAGGTTCTGAGGTTTGATAAACTATTTAGCGGAAATCTCACAATGATGTGTTTCTTGAATCGCTTTGCTGAGCATAGAAGAAATACATAGCAATGAAAAACTAGCAAATTGGAGATGGCAGAGTATGTTTGGACTCACCTCAAGCTGAAATCATTCACAGGGAGAAACGCTGGTTCAAAAGGAAGTTCAAAGAAGCTACATAAACGTTGTCGAACGACGCATTTAGCCAAGCTATCGTAAATGTTCACAAAATATGGATGAGTGTCATTTCCTGCTGAACCGGTAAAACGGAGAGATGGAGAGGAAAATGGGTGTAAGCGTTCGAATGACCTATAAATATTCCAGGCATCACCCGAAGATGATTTTGTTTACTAACAATCGAAACGTCATGAAATAACTTGGTTTTAAAGCTCCTTTTATTCTCAATTTCTTATATCATTTTTATTTGTTCAATTTTTCATTTTTTGCTTTTTTTTTATTTTACTGTTATTCCACTCCACGTCTCATTGCTAAATATAATTGATATTTTCAGCTATTCAGTTCAATTTCATATGTTCTCTCAGAGATTTAAAATCAGATTATAATCATGTCAGACAGTGGAAATCCAAACTAGTGAAATCAATTATCGATTTTTGTCAAACACCAGTCATGCAATCATATAAATAAATGAAACTAGAGCCGAAAAACAAAGGATACGTAGTGCACCGCCATAGATTTGACTCGTCATATTCTAGAATAACTCAAATTCATTTTATTAATATTTAAATTATATTAATTCAAATTTCTGACTAATTGGGTTTACAAAAGCTGAGAGGGCCCGTTGCCCCTTATCAAGCTCCAGATCAGATTCTCTGTGAATCTTCACTGAATTATTTTCCAGATTATGGATGATCAGGAATCGAAAAAACATCCCCAACACAAAAATAAAGTCTTTCAAATAATGAATCCACCAACTTTCGCTCTGGTGAACTTTTGAACTGATATCAAAACTATGTCTACTCCTATCAGATTAGAATGAGTAAAATAATTCCTATTAAAATACCGTTCATAGTTACTCGAAATGAAGGAGGAGAGAGAAGTATTCGATTGAATAAGGGTGACAAAACAAACATGTTTGCATTCCGGAACAACAAACAATTGAACAGTTTAATTGGACTGAATAATTCAACTTGCGGTCGGCTGCATTGTTTCCTTGCACAAATATAGTGTACTAATTTCGATTCAAATGTCTTCCCCAATTCATTCGTTGCCTAGGAAATGTGTTTGGATTTAATTCCAGGTCATGAAAGGCAGGAAACAAACATTTGAGGTGCCATAGTTGCACGTCTGAGGTGTATTTTTCCTGAAAAATATGAGGTCGAGAGTAATTGGATCTATTCGACCACCGTCCACTGCAATTCGTGAGGGATTATTGTGGTTCACACCTATTCAAACTGGACCAAATAGGTTCAGCCTCCTGACACAGCCGATTAGCTTATTTGGTGTCGAAAAGTATCTGATGATTGAACCATAATGAACTATGAATAGGCATGTAGATCATCCTCTTGTAGTCTGGAAGTTATTTGATAACATACCTCAAAAAATGTATGAATTCCTTGGAAGAGATTAATCCTGGTAGATTTTGCCAGAAGTCTGGAACTTTCCACATCAATCATAGGTCCCTAATCAGTTTGATATATCTGCCTTGAATCACCAATTGTATATATTTGCAGAAGGAACTGAAAATGTTCATTCATCTGTATTCCAACAGCTAACTGCTCTTACTCATTCCTTCTACTGAAGAATCCGGTCCTCCCTATTTGGGATCAGAACCATATATGGCAATTCGTGGTTGACATTTGGAGGCATGAAGTCGAAGGTCTTTTCTAGAATATTTCAGTTATAGTCATCAGTATGCTCTGCTCCACATCAACCTATTTCATGCGGTTAGCAATGTGCACAATTCTATATGCTGTTTGTTCATCAAGCTTCTATCGTCTAAAAGATGTGGAAAGAATGTAGGTTCGGAAAGATTTCTATGGTCGCAGATTGTGTGTTGCTGCACAAGAGATTTCTGGATCTCTGGAAATCATAGAACTCAACGTGAGCCGTTAACATAGTGCTCACAAACATCACATATATTTAATTAAGCTTACCTCTCTATTCAACATCTAGTTCTTTTTTGATACGATCGCTTCACAAAAGTTTTCATAGTTTCCTAGGTATATTTTTCCCGAACATTCCATATTTTTCATCGACCCATTTCGCACCATTGACTTTGGTAACCACAGAGGTGATTTAAGGCCAATACGTAGCGTTGATGATCCGTATCTAGCACCCTGTCTAGGTTAACGAATCACCTACAAAAGAGAGCATAATGCAGATATATGAAACAGTTCATTAATTCCAGAATGAAAACCATAACATATCAGGAAACAGATCCAATGATTTTTTCCAGTTCACCTATGAAGCATACTAAAGTGAAGCATTGAGACGTGCTCAAAATCAGGTATCAATAATTTGAAGACATTACCACTTCCGATAACAGTTGTTTATACCAAAAAAGATCGAACCAAATCGACATACGATGTTGTCCTTATTTAAAACATAGATACCTCTGATAGGTACCTGCGTCTCAATTGTCTTGGAATTAATTTTACAATGTTGCCTTATCTACTAGTCAGATCAATCTGTAACTGAAAATATTATTTTGACAAGCTATATAGAAAACTATCAGGTCCACTATTGGACCACTATTGGACAACTATTGGATTACCATCGTTATTCATAATATTATTATGTTGACTCATTTCTAAGCTCTCATAGGCATCTAGGCACCTGTTCTCATCATTTTGTCTAAGTAGACCCAATGAGCTAAAGTCTATGGTATGGTTTTGTTGTAAAACATTATGGGTGACTGCTGATTTTTCTGGTATTTCATATTTCAAGTATGCTAAGTGTTCTTTATATCTCATTTTGATATATCTTTCAGTATGTTCATGATCTTTTGCATCGCAGTCTTTACATTTAATTTCGTAAATTCCAGACTTTTCCGAATTCCTGACGTTGTCACTTGGGTCTCCTAAGAGACTCTGTAATGTATGACTCGTTTTGAATACCACTTCCATACCTAGTTCCTTGATGAGATTTTTTCCAAAGTTCTTCGTGTATTGGTGGTATGGAACTGAGATATATTCATCTTGGTTTTTGTCGTTTTTGAAAGTCAAAATTTCGTTCATTCTCAGTCTGAACTTTCTGTTCCTTGTAATATAATTCACGTAACTGATTTCAATTTTCTGTATTGTTGATTTCTACTCTGTAAACCTCTCATTTGTGAGAGGAAACGTCAAAAGACGATGCTCTAGGAAACTCAACTCAGCACGTTTGTGCTATCCACAGTGATGAGAACTGTCAGCAATATACCTGTGAGTGCTTGTTTTCTTCCTAAATACATCGTGTTTCAGTTTAAACGTCTATCATCCGAATATAAATATCCTCATGATTGTAAAAATCTCACCATCGTGCGTTACTTCATTTCGAGTGCTCGCACTTATCTCACCTATGGTGTACTATTGGTAATCCTAATTGGTGAAGATGCTGCTAACCCAATAGATTTCAACTATTTTCATTTTACGGAATGACTGAAGGAATCAAAGGCTTAGGTTAAATTGTGAGTAAAGTATTCTATAGGTCATTGTACCCCATGTTCGGAGAATCAAAGGTTGAAATATCTGATAGCCTACTGAAGAAAATGCAGCAATTTACTATTGAAGCAAACAAAACATTGAATGAACATAAAACAATGGAATGGGTACTTACGAAAACACTGTGAATGAAATTATGAATGAAGCAGTGTTGATACCGTTGAAGGAAACCATTGTTGTTCTCTGGCTGAGACTCAACTGCTAACTTTTGTGTTTGTATCTTATCACACAAAGCCTCAGAAAATTTGGAAACGACGATTTCCTCATCATCAGAATTTTGAATAAACACAAAAAGTCAAAAGTTCACTTACTATAACTTGTAGTTCATCAACACCGTACGTGTACACCAATATCCCATGTGCAATCCTATTTGAGAGAATAATCTGATAAGATTACTGAAGTTTTGGCCTGAATGAAGAAAAAGTTATTGATTTTAGGAAAAGAAAGTTTCAGGGTTTCTACTACTCCATCTTGATACAAAAAAATGTGAGAATCTTCCTTCCTGTCTTTGGAAGATTCTCCCATTTTTTTGTATGGAGTAGTAGAAAGGCAAAAACTTTCTTTTCCAGAAATTAATCACTCCTGAAAATATAACCCCTTCAATTTATCGATTTCAATTATGTTACAGTATCTTTTCACGAGTACATTGCAAGAGAGATCTCATTCCTTGCATGCGATAGATTCATGGTATTCATTTCCCGAATTACCATCTTTAGTATTATATAATGAATCTTTTGATGGAAGCGAATATTCCAAATTCTAGATCACTTACGGAAGATCTGCTCGCAAAAGTGAAGTGAAGTGAATCAGCTACATCATGATTAACGATAATCAGTCCCTTGAAACGAAAGGCAAATCTTGTAATTCGCGATGCATTTTGCATCACAGAAAGGCAATTCATCGTGAAGCACACTTACTCTGAAACCCGATGCAATATATGTCGTTCCTCTGTATATATTAGTTGCTGAATTGGAGTGGAAATAGTTACAATTTTGTCGGTATGCCAGTAAATTCGCCCATGAAATTCTATGGTAATTCAATTAAATGACGCGCTCATCACGGTGAGAGCTCGTGGGGATGATTGAAATGATTGTTCAATATTGTATGAGTAATTGGATTATTGAACATTTTATGCCTGAGTGTGGGCTAGTTTTGATTTATATATGGGCGTTCCATGAATTGATTTGCATAATTTTTCTGTTGGTCACCACAACTATTCCTGAAGATATATTCTGCATACTGTGGGGTTGCAGATTTTCTTCTCAGGGTAGAAGTCACTAGAGAGCTAAGTTTCAAGAATAACTGATAGTTATTTGATCGAGTGTGGCACCAAAATTTGTTTCTATATATCGACTTATTTTCAAGAGAAATATTTCCATTGGGAATGGAAGCTTTTGGCTTTCTGCTTCTCCATATTCAGTTGGTACCTGAACGTTACTTCTTTGTATGATCTACACAACCTTGTGAAGAGTTCATTCTGAAATGAATCGCTTTTTTCCTTCTATTGGAATACATCCACATATTTTTATGAAGATGGAGAAAAATATACAGAGCCGGAACCTTTTTTTCGAAAAAAGTGATCTCCCCTGAATATAAACACCTTTCAATTCAAGCAAGATTCCTGTTACTGCTATTGAATCAAATAAGCGGATGAACGTCAATAGGTACTCTCGTCGATGACTTGAGTAGATTTAGCTCATTTGTGACATGAAATCGTTATATTATGAATGGATTGAGTGGTCCATCTTGAAATGTTATCTATAATGATGCTGAAGAGGCAATACGGCATGTATCTTACTCCGAAACATCGATATCCTTCATTAAAGATGACAGTGTTTCTCTTTCATACACTAAATTTGGTAGAAATCCTTTGAATGATAACTGATTCAATTTCATTTCGGATTTTGAAATGTAGTTTCACTTGACACGTCAAGAAGGGTACTTCGACCACACCACTGAAGATGACTGCCGCAGTTGCAGTCGAAACGTTTGGAGATTATAACCAAAGAAGATCACGGCATATCCCCTAAACCAACCAAAACATCCATAACAAATGTTTCAAGTACAAACGATAGAAAAAAGTGTTTTTGTATGATTTGCCAGTTGGCTTCCTTCCTCTCACGCATATGTCAGGGGAAGGCAGGCTCTTCTTCTCTCGTCGGACAGACGCTTCTCTCTCATCTATTCGCATAGCTCAGTTTTTTCAATTATTCAATCCTACAGAAGTAACAATTGGCTTATGGTAGCTAAAATATATATACATGCACAAAATAATCAATGGAAGATTTCATTATTGAATAACCTTTCCTTACATTATCATAATAGAATAGAAAAACTTTTAGTAATAACCTAAGCTTCTCTCGAGTTGAACAATTTCAATATTGAACCGTTTGTCCGCCATTGAGGATGACAGTGTTCCATGTTATTCTAATTCAAAATCTTATCAAATTTTCAAAATCTTTTGAAAAGAATATCTGAACGCATATGTGATCACTCTGCCCATGATCTATCTCTTTTTTGTGAATTTTTGATCTCCGTTCGAGTGACTTTCTCAACTTTCTATCAACATGAGCTGTTGGCTACTCTATTACTTGCTCAAAATTACTGTTGAAAAAATATGTTTCTCTGTTGAACAGCTGTCGCCTCCCCACGAAAGACAACCCTCAGGAGTCGGAACTTGTGCGAGCTGAGGATTGAAGAGGTCTTACCTTCCAACGTGCAATTCTTAGGACTGATTGGACAGTAGGTAGTGAAAGTAGGTCGTCCATATACGCAGCTTGTTTAAACTTGCTTTTTTCTGTGGATGATTGTTTCAACTCATTGATCAATTCATTCTTATTGCAGATCACAATAATACAACAAATTGGAGAGCATATAATTTTTGTATTCCAAACTCATTGTTCATTAACTATTTTGAATATGGAAATTTTATGTTGTGATGACTTCCCGCTTCGTTACGTAACGCGTTACGGTGCCAGTCTGGCTTTCCTTTCTCTCACGCATACGGCAGCGGCAGGCAGGCTCCTTCTTTCTCATTCTAACCCACAGCGCTAGCCGTATTTTGGACAGATGCTTTCCTCTCCTTTCTTCGCATGACTCAGACAGAAAAAACAATTTTGTAATATTAATGATGATTTTAATGTGTCTGTGGTTGCATGTGTTTTCATTTGGTTAGTACTCATTTTCCTTTGTACCTATGTTGTCTGTTACAAATATTTTGAATGTTTTATTGACATGGATAACTGATGTTTGAGCCCTGAAGATGGATTTGATAAAATCCGAAACGTTGGCAAAAACTAAATTGTTTATCTACGAACTTGTTGATCTTTTTCTCAATCAACATAAAACCGCATTGGAAAATTCAATAATAATATATTGAATGATAATTTAAGTGTAGTAACAATTAATTTATACACAAAGTTTTGCTTTACCTGATGAATATTATTATAAAATACCGGTAACTTCAACCTGGGATTTCAATGTTAATTTTACTGCTGATAGAGCTAAAAATTTAGTATCGTTTCTATAATCAAATGTACGATCAAAAATGTACTTGATGCAGTCTCTGCAAAATTTTTAGATGATAAACAATGTAAAAATTTCGTTGCTTATTAATGCTACCATAAGTCAATTGTAACTTCTTTGGAAAAAAATTATGAAACTAATACTGTACATACACTAAATTCCAATGTCCATATTCAAAAATTGTGACTAAAAGTGAAATATATTTTGGGGGGTAATCGCACGTTAAAAGGTAAGGCCTCGTTAATCCATTGCTCAGACAAGTTTTGACTTCTGATGGTTGACGTTCGTCAGCTGTTTAACGGAACGAACAATTTTAGAACAACAATCAATAAAAGATTCTATTGATAATTAACCTTTCTTTGCATTATCACATCAATATTCATAAAGTCTAGGTAATAACATTAGCTTTTCTCAAGTTCAACAGTTTCAATATTGAATAGTTCAACAAAGATATTATTGTCCTGGTATTTCATCATCAGTTCAATGGGGTGGTCTCAATGCCGAAATATTTATCAACCCCATTTGCACAACTGCAATTATCATTATCTTCAAGCCACCAAAGACCAACATTTCATGCACAGAGAGTAGCAATGAGGTGAATATAATCATCTCTTGCATAACCGGAGTATCCGGATGATTCTTGGAAACGTCTGGAAATGCAGTCATTAGCTAAATGCAGTATTGTGGAGAACATTGATTGTACAGGAATTAACCGACCGGGTGGGCATTAACGACTGAAGAGCATATTTTGAATGAAATTAAGCTTGAAGTGCAGAAAGAATGTTGGTAATTTTTCAAAAAAATTGTGAAGAAACTTCTGGATAGGTTTCGAGTTGTCCAAAAAAAAATAATTTTTTTGTTAAATCACCATATTACTCGTTTCACTTCAGTGAATCATTTTTTCCAAACTGAGCACGTTGAACCGATCAAACATTCAGAGCACACTGAATTATGCGGTTGTTCCTTTGCAATTTCGACCCTCAAACGCTCCACAAACGCTATAATGTCCCCACCTTTTATTTTTTGAACGGGTCAACTCAAAAAATTGAAGTTTGGAATAATGAAATTATTGCATGACTATTTTATTTCGAAGTGGAACTGACTGATGAAACTTTCAAGATGGCAACTGGGCTCCATCTGGGAAAAAAATTTAAAAAAAGGGGGTCTGGTGATACATCATTTTGAAGCTCATGACAAATACTTCACAACCCTAGATCATGAAATCAATATCTTCACCTACTACAAAATGGCGAAACATTCACTAATTTTCTGAAAACATTGCCATTCAACTACATATGAGGTAATAAGCTTGAGACGCCAAACATTTTCGAACACAGTAACGTCAATATCTTTACAAATATTCATTATTCTCTGCTTCAT
>WOGR01011532.1:0-10522 GCA_015342045.1 Leptinotarsa lineolata | reverse complement strand
TTTAAAGTAGAATATCTAGGTACGTATAAATTATTTCAACTTGATATATTATATGCATTCTAGGCGCTGTTGCCAATATGTGAATTAGAAACAAATCCCTTCAAAAATCGAAACCCAACATTTGAAACATCAATTTGAATACTTTTCGGAATGAATTTGAAAAACTTATGAATTAAACTCAACTTAATTTTGTTCAAACTTGCATTTGCTGTAATAACCCAAATTGAGGGACATTCCCCATTCAATATATTACTTTTTCCACAATTATCTGTGATGTTCCATAATGTTCTGGGATATTATATCACGTTGTTCAATGTTTTCGAATACTCTTCAATTTTCTGGACTGTTTAAGATCTTTCATAGAGGGTGAAACTTCCAGTGATACTATGACTGATAAACTGTTGGCATATATGTTCTGCCACCTCTGCTAAGCCGGGTCTGAACAAGTTGAATCATAATGATTGATTCATGGAAAAAAGTTTTGGCTGTCTACTTCTCCACCTTCATCTTCCAAACAATGGAAGAGGCAATAAGGCAAGTGTCTTGTTGCGAAACATCGTGTGTCCACCATTGAGGATGTGAGTGAAAGTTTCACCTTCAGTATATTGCTTGTGAAGGAATCCTGTGAATGATATCTGATTTAATTTCATAACGAAAGTTTTTGGAATACAAACTGAGTCGAGAAAAGTAATTTTTTGTATAATTAAGTTTCATATGAAAGTATTCGTTTTGAAAAAATTTTTCTTTTACGTAGTTTAATGTTTATATAAGAGAAGCTGTTTCGAAAGGGTTTTTTCTTCCACTTTGTGACTTCGTATAGAGTTACCTTTTTTGAAATTGATAAATTTCTTCCTTTCTTCGGAAGATACTCACATTTTTTGTATCGAGACGGAAAAATAGAAAGCCAAAACCTTTCTCTCCCAAAAAATTGATCTCTCCTTAGAATATATCTCTTTCAACTTGAATTGAAATGTTCATTCACTTGCGTGAATCTTGATTTTTCTCAATAATATTTTTCACGAATATTCTTCGGGATGTCGTCGATATCGCTCACAATTTTCAAGAAAACTGAATAAATAAGGAAACTCACCACATTTGTCATCAAACTCAGGGCAATCACAATGAAATTGATAGAATTGTAAGACATATCGTCAGTGAACTGAGGCACATGAATGGAAGTGACTGAATGAATCTATGATGACTGGTAATGGCCTAATATAGCTGTGAAAAAGTTGATTATTTGTGGTTTCATTGAAGATACCAAAGTACGCGTTTTATTCAAGAAATCTTATCACATTTCTAACAGGAAATTTTGGGTTGGCGGAAGTGAGAAAATGAACAACGTTCTCATATCCCATTTTTTCACATGCCTTCGTTTGTTTAGGTAACTCATAATCACAATCATTACCTAGTGGTGTTGGAGTTCTTATTTCGAGAAATATTCATGACTGTATATACAGTCGATTTAGAATTCTCTCAACCAGCGCTTTCTCTGACACAACATGGTATTCCAAAAGATCCTCCTTTAGTTGACAAGCGGCGTGTATGTATGTGATATGTATGAGGTCTGTTGAAAAAATAAGCTCCTTCATTATCAAGGAAATGTACCTTGGCAAAAACCTTTGTTTCTACTAATTTACTGCATCACTGAATTTAGGACAATTTTTAAGTTGGTGGAAATCTAGTTTTATTACCCCAATATTCAAGTCTGAGGGTAAAGCAAATATACAAAATCATAGACCGATCACAAAACAAAAATAGACTTTTACAAAAATAAAATTCAGGCAAACAAAGAGAACTCGAAGATATCGTGGGGAACTGTCAATGAAATAATCGCAAGTCCCATCTCAACAGACATAAATTGTATGAAATTGAATGATGGATATGTATCAAATGACCCATGGGACATAGCAAATAACTTCAATGATCATTACACCAATGTCGGACCAGAAAAAAATTGATGGATATAAAGAAAATGAAAAAACCAATAATGCATCACTTTTTCTATTTCCAACTGAATCATCGACCTATAGTGCTCGCCGTTGGCAGTGATGGCCTGGCCAACGTCGATCTCGAAGAAATATGGAGCGATGACGCAAAATCGACTGCTTTGAATTTTCCTGCACACTCTCACAGACAGCTTAAATCATGACTGAATTCCTTAGTTCAGGAGAAATTTTTTCTAAGGTGTGAATTAAAATTCTCATCAAATACATAATTCATTTATTTTCATCATAAAACACATAAGATATAACATATATATTTCACATGAATGTTCACCAATCATTCATGAATACTCCTCAAATTAATATTTGTAAAATTTTCAAATTTGAAGAATATCCTCATAAAAATCACCGAATAATCAAAGCAATTCATTGTCAAATATTCGAGCTCTATTGAACTGGAAAAAATGAAATATAAAAGGAAATCAAGTAACTTGAAACAGAATAATTATTTTTGTGATGTATGGAGAACTGATAAAGAATCTTATGAAAATTATCCGAATCATAAGTTTTGTTCATAACTATTCATAATTATTCTTATTTCTTGATGAAATTTTTCTAGCTCGAAATGACAATTTTGCTCCCTTAATATTACAATAGACAATAGCTTTGTTGAGGAAGACATTTTTGGCCATTTTAGCCTGCACACTGTTCTATCAACAGCCGATAAAGCTATCATTTGAACTAACTAATTTCAGTTATCTAAATAAATTCTTCCTATGACTCTATCAAAACATGATGGAATCGAAATTTCATTGGTGAAATAACTTGTGGGAATTTTTACTAAAATCAAGGACTTTTGCTGTGGAAATTCACTCCAAATCCACAATTGCTAAGGAATTGGTTAAATGTCTGTGCAACAAATATGTATCATCAGGGTGAAAACTAGCGATAATGTTCTCTGATAACGATGATGATGATATTGTGGTTGTTTTGAGATTATTGGGCCGTCTTATCAGTTGGATGTTGATTCAAACTCCAATAACATTTCTATACAACCCACTTTTATATTCCCAATTGGGATCGTTGAGGTTTTCATAGATCGGCTAGGAATTTTTTGTTCACAAAATAAAAACTCTGAATTGAGATTAGATAAGTTTTCGAAAAAAGGAGCTCCAGTATGGAAGAATCAGAAATGGTGAGAGAAACAAAATCGCTTGAATCAGAATGAGTTGCTCATTATGAAGGTTATCGCATTTCTCAACCAGAAGAATATTGGTTATCTACAAATTCATTAGGAGAGAAAATAGTGGAACATATCTAATGAAATAGGTAATTTTAATGAAATATTATGATTGTAGGAAATGAAAGGATCAGTTTAATTTGTTTTATTTTCAGGTAGCAACATTTATTGGGTAAGTCGTTGCGTGTAGACGGAAAGAACTAACAAAAATATCTATTGATCTAATAAACGGCAAGGAAGACATGTTAGTTGTAAAAATACCAGATTCCAAAATACATATTGAGAGAAATTTCATTGTAATTGAACAAGAAAACCTGCTGTTGTATAGACAAGATATTCGATTCAGCCTATCGGTATCCAGAATATTCTGAATTTTGTATTAAGAATGGCAGAATTTTCAAATTCATCTAATCTGAGAAATTACACAGACCATTAGCCTCTGCTGATAATATTGAAAATATCACGGTGGATAGAATTCTACCAATGTAGCCGAAGGATGTATATACAATCAAAATCAATATTGCCAGGGCCTTTCAAGAATTGTCTGATGAAAACGATCAATTTGAAACGGAAACTTTACATTCTAGATTTGACTTCAACAAATGGCGTTTGAATATTGCACAAGCAATTCGAACAAATTGAATTTATTCAGAATGAACAATTGCTCGAATTTTCATTCGAATGATAATAGGTATGTATCTATTTTCGGATTTCAATATCCAATACAAAAAAGAATTGAAATGTTCGAAATTTTGTTCAACAAATGAATATAATGAAAAACTGTGTCGCATTGATTTGTTATTCTATAGGGTTGCCGGAAAAATAGTTTATGCAACTTGTCTTGAACTTGTAGACATCCATTTTGTTTACTCGTCCAAAAACAGTATTCTTAGTACTTGTTACATAAATTTCTGTTGTTGATACGGCAATTTCTGAAAGTGTTCATGACCGTTTCCTAGATTGCTCCTGATTGGATGATGCCTTTTCCAATACGATATCGGACTGAAATGACTTCGTTTACAAAGTAATTTTTGGGGTTGAGATGAATTGAATATGTTTGCTATATATAGTGTTCAATGTCTTCTATTGTTTAGATACCTTCGATCATCTTTGTTTTGTTCCACTGAGTATTTTTTGATAGTTCAATTTTTTCCCCATACAATATTGAAAACTATTATTTTGAGTGGTCCAATATATTTTTTCAGTTGTTAATATTTTTGATTTTTTTAAATACTTAGATACTTTCTTGTTGAATTTTTTTAATCGATATCTGATCCGTTTTCATTCCACATATCTTTGTACATTTTTGTTATTTTGTATAATTTCGCAGCTGTTCTGAATTCAGTTTTTCTTCCTTAACGACTTTTTAGCTATAGATTGTTGACTATTTTCTATTTACGAATAGAAAACTTCAATTAGAGAGTAGGTGGTGCTTTGTTCAAATGAATATATTGTGGTACAGTTATTGAATAAAGTAGTTGTGATATTTCATGAATATTTCAAGTTCAATACATTCTGGACGAATGTTTGTATCAAGTATATAATTGCCGTCAAATCTAATTGATGATATACTTGCTTCTCTGCATTTTTTTTGATTCAAATGAAATATTGTGAGATTTCAAAAACTCCTCCACCTTTTACCTAGTTGCCGGTTTTACTGAAGATCATGTCAAAAATTTTACGAAACGTTTATTGTAATTGGAGGCGGATGGATTTCAAATTATTCCACATCCAGAGCAATTGTGGCATTTGGAGTATTTCAAAACTAAACATTTTGAATCAAATTTAATATAAAAATAACTTTAAATTGACATCTTTGGTGAAATATCTTAGATTCATTCACTTAATATATTGTTTCCACAAGAAGAAAATTTCCAAAATATTACTGTTAACTTCAGAATATCGAATGTTTACGAGTTTGAAATTGTGTACTTCTTTAATTTGACAATTGAACTGTAAACAAAAATGGTTTCATATACAATTAAACCTTGCCAGTATCTTGTAGGCTCAATCAACCAGATTCGAAAAAATGATTGCATAAATTATTGCATAAACATAGTGCAAGTGTCGATTCTTTCGTTTTCTTCGAACGGAAAAAATCCACACTGACAATGGAAAACTCTTCGATATCCTGAATATTGAACATTTCACAAAAGTGTTCTTCATTTATTTGTTGATACAGCGTGTCGACGTCAATGAATTTGCTCTGTCTCCAAAGATGACATCAGGGTAAGAAAGTCATTGGTATGGTCAATATCATGTGGAAAAATTACTGTATAAAATAGGATCATACCTTTTAGTTCACAGTTACCTTTTTTTACTGACGTAAAATATCCTACATATTGACTAATGATTGACCATAATTACTCTCGTTGAAGTTTTGATCATCCATACACGAATCAATTGATACTGTCAAATATGGAAAATATTCATGAAATAATTCGAATTCATTGGAGCAATAATTCGAATTCATTGGAGCAAATACATAAATTAAAAGGTGTTCTAACCTCAACAAAATATTAAAAACCAAAAACACTCAGTATTCAGAATTCCATCTTTTGATATTCCAAGTTCATAGACATCAAAATTGATACGATTACAGGATATAGAAACATAAAACAATCTCCAAATATACAAACTTTGCACGGATGCATACTGAGCATTTTACCTTAGTACGGTGACCGCAGCAAAGTGCTAGTTCAGCATATGAATCTATATAAATATTGAGGGAGGTCAGGATCATAAAGAGAAAGTATTAAGTAATTAATTCAGTACTCATCGATCACTGTCCAGAGGCTGTTCCAGAATGCAGCACATCTCCTTTCCTTCGATCCTGCTAGGTAGCAGTATAATGTAAGTTTTTGTGATTTTCTTTGTATTTTACTAATTCAATGTTAGTTCATTCCTGAACGTACTTTTCTCGTAATTTTTATAATAACTTTTTAAATGAGTTCTTTCATTATTTTGGATGAATGAAGGTTGGGTGAAAGAGCGATAAAGTCCTCTCGTGATAAGCCAAGCGAGTGCTGAGTTGCCACATAGGGTGGTGACTCCATATTGAAGGTTTTTCCAAACTTTGTTCAATTACTATTCTCTAATGATTATATCCTAACTATTTTTCATTCCTATATATTTAAAAGTGCACATTTTAGTTTGGTTCAGAATCCTCATTCATCAAAATATTCACAGTTCTGGAATTTTTCCGTATAACAGATACCTAACTGGATGAACTGAAGTTTTTTAAAATTTATCATATGTACTCTGGATATTTTTAACTACAAATTTTCAAGAAGGATTATGCAGCTAATAGTAAACATGTGTATTTGAGAACAAAAATTTTTGTAAAAAGCTATGTATGACGTGTAACACTGCCATGTACATCATATTTCAATACATCCTGATATCAGTCTCGCAATCAAGATTTATAGCAATGAATTAATACGCCTCAAACTTAAACGAAGTGTTGAAATGTTTTACGGTTATATTGAAATGAAACTGTTCCCAAAATTTACTGAGGGACGTTTTAAAAATTAACATTGCACTGTATTGGAAATAACATCATGAACCAATCGATAAGATTTCATATTCATACTGTGTGTCAAAGATGAGGATTTTTTCATGATGGCAGTCCTTATTTGTTTTCCAGTCTGTTTTTTCGTTAACTAGATTGTGATATGGACCTTTTTGGTTTTATAAAAAAAATTAAGCAACAGTTCAATATATTTGATGAGGATTTCATTTGGAGCACATGTATATTTGCTAATTGTTCACGCCGTTGTATCAGCTATATATTAAGAATATTGAATTGAAAATCAATACAATGGAAACAGCCAAATGAAATTAAAGAATGTAAAATATAAACGTCAAATACATATGACAACTGACTTTAATGATTATAAAAGAGTAGCAAAATCAGAAAAAATACATGTGATACAAAAAACCTTATTGATCTGAACGGCAAATCAAATCCAGGAAGAATAACTTCAAACAGTGAATAAAACTCAAAAAAGGACAATACAAACATCATTCTTGTGTCAATAATCTCATTGATTATATTGAATATATTAATTACTTAATAAGCTAACGACGAGGGCTAGGACTTTTTTGAGTCATTACCAATAAAATATTAAAGGATGATTAGGAAAAAAGGATATCCTAGGAATCCAATCAATTAATAGTATATAATTGCCAACTAAAACGAGCTGATGGAACATATATTCGTCGTAATTAGGCAAATTTTATGAAACACATTTCCAAGCTGATGTAACAGATATTGGTAGGTGTAACATTTATACTCTAAAAAGTCAGACACAGTGATGTAAAATTTCGAAATTATATAACTGGTAATCGTAAGGAGCTGGATGAACAGATATGCCATACGTTTAGCCAAGTTCTAAGCTGATGAAACAGATATTGGAAGATGTACCGCTCAAACTTTCGAAAATTACAGGCAGGAAATGAAAAACATTTTCAAATTATTCCATTTGCAATCATAAGAATCTGAATGAACAGATATTCTTCACAATTACTCAATTATAGTAATACATTTCTTTCTAAGCTGTTATTAGAAAGTGTATCACTCATAATTTGAAAAGCAGGAAAACATGAAATAACAGGTTGAGGATAAATTATGTTCCAAATGAACTGTTATGAATAGATCAAAAAAAAAACAATTGAAGCACGAAAGTCAACTCATAAGCTGATGAGTGAACAGAAAAAAAAACATTCATTTCGAATCAATTGAAAAAGATGGAAAAAACTGATTTTTACTGGATGAAACAGCTATTAAATTCTCTTTACATTGTAAAAAAATATAAATACACTACAAACTATTATTTATACTTGAACAAATCAACTTCTTATATTAAAAAAAATAGTTTCACAGGCCCATTATGGAGAATGAAGCCTCCGAGAACGAGAAGGCGCCTCCACCATATGTCGCATGAAAGTTTAGAAAAACCTTCAATATGGCGTTACCACCCTATGTGGCCACTCAGTACTCGCTTGGCTTATTACGAGAGGACTTTATCGCTGTTTCACCCAACATTCATTCATCCAAAATAATAAAAAGAAATAATTTAAAAACTCAATTGAAAATTTATTATAACAAAACGAGAAAATTACTTTCAGAAATTAACTAACATTGAATGAATAAAAATACAAATAAAATCAGAAAAACTTACATTATACTGCTACCCAGCAGGACCGAGGGAAAGGAGATGTGCTGCATTCTGGAACCGCCGCTGGACAGTGATCGATGGTTACTGAATTAATTACTTAATACTTTCTCCCTCCGATCCTGACCTTTATATAGATTCATATACTGAGCTAGCATTTTGCTGCGGTCACCGTACTAAGGTAAAATGCTCAGTATGCATCCGTGCAAAGTTTGCATATTTTCCATATTTGACAGTATATTCACAAATGAAAATAATAATATGGAAAACTAGTCCACTTACCTTTGATTTGAATCCATAAACTTCGACTTGAAAATAACCTAAACACCAGACAAGAAACTGCCACAAAAACAAATTAAAAATATGTTCGATTTGAAGGTTACGCCTTGTGTCGACATCTATGTATATGATTAGTCACTTTTGTGTTTGTGAGCCAATCAAGTCACTGATACAGCACCAGAAATCTAAAGACGCCATATGGCATATGGCAAAGAAAGGGTTAAAAAAACTATACGGAGTGTATCATCAGTGTTCTGTCCTGTGGCAAAAACATATGTCGATATGAAAATGAGGTACTATTCCATCGAAACCAGTTATTCAATTATTCATCAGGGGTCTTTTTGTGGCAAAAACACCTATTAAAATAGAAGTTTTTGCGGCAAAAACAGTTATTAAAATAAGAATGCGGAAACGAGTTATTTTTTTTATTTAGGGTAACTACCCACATATCAATCCTCACTCGAGGCCTAACACTTTATAGAGTGTATCATCAGGGTTTTTTCTTTTGGCAAAAACATAAGAATGCCGTACCATTTCATTCAAACGAGTTATTCAATTATTCAAAGAAACTACCCCCATCAACCTCCTCCTGAGGTCTTACAAACTATGGGGAATGTGTCATCAGGGTTCTTTTACGCTACTGAAACTTATTTGAAAAGGCTGTACTATATCATATATAGAGTTCTGAGTTCACCACCAATTCTGTTTCGTAAAATGGTTAATTTCAGTTTTTTTTCAACCCCTTGATAACAGATCCCTGGGCGTATTGCTCAATTGATTCTTTTCATGGAATTGATTAACATAGTATTGATTTTCCATATTTTCCATAATAATCTGTTGAAAAAAGTGAAAATTAGGGTATTATAATTTTTTTCAGTATATATGTGTTGATGTGGATAACTTCACGTCCGGAATGAATGCATTACTTTTTTTTTAAGTTCGTTTCCAACTGGAATCCGGAGTTTAAAATCTTTTCGTTGGCATATGATTCATTTCTCTTTTGCATTTTTGAATAGTAGACAGCTTCAGGAATAAACTTCAAATATTAAATGTAAATTTTTTTTCATCTGGGTATAATGATTTGTATATCGTTTTGGAAGATATATTTTTTGTTTAATTAATTTTGAATACAAGTTCAGAGAATACAATTGTGATTTAGTTGATCCTTGCCATAGTTGCACCTAGTTAAACCATAAAATGATAGAAGGCAATTAATACTCCCCCTACAAAAAGTAAATGGAGTTGTCAGTTTTCTGTTGATCCTATTTATGGGAATCATTGAAGATCAAGCTTCACAATGGCTGCTTTATAAGAATTCGCTTTTCTCTTTGCAGCTTTCACGGCAAGCAGGTAACCAAAAGTAATATATCTTACTGGGGTTTTAACCCAACACCAAACCGTTATTTTTGACACCTCCATACGTGTTTCGATTACCATGTGATCATCTTCAAGAGGAAGATTAAACTGATCTTGAAGATGATCACTTGGTGATCGAAACGCGCATCGAGGTGTTAAAAATAATGGTTTGGTGTTTAGATAAAACTCCAGTAAGATTCATTACTACACCAAAGGTTCCAAACAGTGCATCAAAAAAAGTAATATACTCTCATGAATTGTTATAAGACCGATAGGGAACTCAAATAATGAATATCAAAGATGAACAGAAGAAAATTATTTTGACCAAAACATGTTCGTGATTGTTTGATGGGTAATGTTTTTTATTACTGTTGACGTTTTGTTACTGCCCTTCATAAATTTTTGCATCTCTAATAACATATCCCATTCAATCCCCGTCTTTCAGTTTGTGGACGATGATAGAGTTGCGTGGAATTATATACACATCGTTCATCTTGATATATATACATACATACATATATATA
>WOGR01011531.1:0-10523 GCA_015342045.1 Leptinotarsa lineolata | reverse complement strand
GGAAATTTAACTATTTCTTTGTCATAACTTTTCATTTACATCTTACTTTCAAAGAACAAAAAGCATTTGAGCGGGGCATAAAAACGTAAAAAGCGGCTAGTATCTAATATTAGAACTAATATAATCCTTCGGAACGCAACTGGACTTCATTCACGTTGGGGGAATCACCGATTAGTTGGGTGCGTTCTGTAAGCTCCCGTAGCGTGATAATAATTTGTAGTGTGATAATTCCGAAACTTTCGAAATACGTTAATTACAATATGTGAGTTTTGCGATCGTAAGGTAAATTTGAAAAAATTTTAGTGTGCTCCATGTTTGAAGACTTACGATTTTCATATACACCAAAAGTATTTGAAAAATTCGGAACGCAGTGAGTAGGCGGACGGTTTATGTCGTTTTGTGTTGAAAAAATCCCCGATTCGTAGGATGCTATCAGGAGCGTTTTACGACAGTGAATTGAAAAACACTTTGTGCTTTGTGTTTACTCTGAATAGGAGTAGAGTATTAGTTCTTTTTATGAACACTGTCTTGAAAACTTGATTATAAAACAGAATTAAATAAGGTAAATCTAATAATTATTTGTGACGTTATAATTTGACCGATAATAGGTACGAAGATCTTTATTTTTCTGAAAATTTAAGCATTTCTTTGTCATAGTTTTTCATTTACTACTTTCTTTCAAGGAACAAAATGTCCGATCAGCCCGTGAAAAAAAGAATTTGAGCGGTGCAGAAAAACGTAAAAAGCGGCTAAACCAACAAAATAAGCGTGATGAGGTATTAAAGAAGACGCAAAACCTTTTCCAACTTGGATTTGTTTATCAACCACTCGAAAATCAACCTTTTCCGAGTACGTCTGCTGCTGATCAAACCGGGAGTTCGGAGGCGAACTCAGGAGATATTCTTAGCGAGTGTATCAGTATCAGTATCAAGAAACAGCAACTTTAGCAGGTGCCGAGGCAAGTGTGGCTGAGAACGACGTCTAATCACCACAACAAAACGTAGCCTATCAAGTTGTAGTTGTAGAGAATCATTGTCAGTTTTTCATAATTTCGGCAAAGATACATTTAATAATTCAAATAGAATACCATTATTTTTTTTGGTCTGAACAATATAAAATTTAATTATTCTTCATTTCATAGTTTTTCAAATATTGGCTTTTTCAAATAGTAGTTTCAATTTCAATGCATTCTTTGAATCAAGATAGCTTTGAAATGACATGTATTCAATTTGCTCAAAGAATTCTCATTGGCAGTTGTTATACTTCACTTCATCGAAAATATTTACTGTTCACTAAAATGATTACATTCATAGTCCAACAGTAGTTCATTAAACAAAATATAAAACACAAATGTATTTATTTCAAGTGAGTGACGACGACAAGTAGTGACGACTATCCTGTTGAACATTTAATAGCATTTGAGGCGTCACTATTCGAAAAGCAGAACCTTTTCTCCTTTACCAATCCATTCATTCGGAAATCATATATTCAAAAACTGTCTGATCATCTCGTAAAATCTATGAATATTTTTGACCATTCAAGTTTCCATAAAAAAGTATGGTCCTATAACTTCTGTACCTATTATTCCTCCCCACAGATCATCTATTCTGGAGATCCAGAGTGCGAATAAAATGAAGATTCACGTTCACTATAATAATGGAAGTTGTGTTTGTTCACTAAGCGATTGTTATGAAAATAAAATGGAATCCAAAAAATGTTCATCCTCACTAAACTTGTCCAGACTTCCATCGACTCGATTCGTCGATGGAAGTCTATTTCATATAATTCCTGGTACATCGGAATATGGTACGAGTGAAATTTGTATTTTCTCTTTACCCTAGAAAAGCCCCATTTGCTCATCTCTGTATATTTCTCTGTCTTACATTGACTCGTATGGGAGTTTTCTATGATTAATCCCATAATTAGAAATTCATTCTCCTCATTCCCAATGATAGGTTGTGGTCTATTTGCCTTTTCATAAGCTACACTTCCAGTCCTACTGAATTTATGTAGCGATCGTTTGAAAATCGACTTGTTTCGATGATTGTGGTCTGGATATTTTGAGGCATACACCCTCTGAACACTCACCAAACGCTAAAATCATATCTATCCGCCGTTGAATGGAATAAGTTTTCATTTTCAACGATAATAATTCAGTGAATGTTCTGAATAACGTAAAACACAATAACTGTCAATAAGAATTATTTCAACAAGTTGAAAAAATATCGTTTCAAAGCTATCTTTATTCAAAGAATGCATTGAAATATAACTACTATGACTAACCGGCCTGGAAGGCAATGACTCAGTTGACTCTCTTACAAAGGAGGGTACTGGAAGTAGCTTCATCGTACCAGAACTTGTCATTGGCATCGCCTTAGGCCTTGCCAAACAAACATTGAACACCTAGATGGCAAGAAGATCTATGGATTTCTGGCAGAATCTTCCGGTATTGACTCTCTCCTAGGCGTTCATTCCCCCCTCGAAGTTTGATACCAAACAGTTGTTGGACTACAGTAGGGATGAACTTCGATGTCTAACAGGCCTTCTCACAGGTCACTGTCGTCTGAATCACCATATGCAGAGACTTGGACTGTCGGAAGACAATGTACTCCCCAGTGGACAGGTACTCTGTACCTGTCCCGCTGGGGACCGAATCAGGTTTACAGAGTTTGGCAGAGCCGTACTCTTTTCATCTGACCTGAAAGACCACACTCACCATACCAACAAGTCGGCTTCGTTGAGAAGCTGGGTTTATTTGGTCGAGTGTGAATAGGTGTCAGCCACAATAAACCGTTGCGGGTTGCGGTAGAGGGTAGAATAGACCCACATACTTTTAACATAACCTTACCTAACCTAATACTGGACCCTGATGTCTCGCAGGTAGCTAAAGCTGCCTCATGGTGACTTTAATGATATTTCTAACCCGAGATGACCTGACCAAACCACAAAATGCGGCTGGCTTCTGTTGATGACTCCGTACATTTGTATTGTTTCTGCAACGAAGTGTTTCCTAACTTTGCACTGGACTATACCGTATTGATGAAAGCTAATGAGCTAGAAACACGTGTCTGTGGTTTGCATATTTTTTGAGTGCTTCGTCCACGAATTTTCCCTGCTTTTGATTATTTCAAATCCGCTCGCTAAATTATCATTTATATATACAGGGTATTATTTAATGAGTATCCGATATTGCACAGGACAATTCCTCAGTTATTTATAAGGTAAAAAGTTTATATAAGCTCGGGTTCGCAAGGCCTCCATTTTTGAGAAACACAGTGTTGAAAATGTATTTTTATTTTATTTTTTCGTGAGTAAATTTCAAAATAATATGATATTTGAACAAAAATTTATATTTGGGGACTTTCCAATATCATAAATTCAAATTTGATTTTATTTTGGCACTTAATTCTAGGAGGCGCCATTTACAGGTCTTGGTCTCTTTTGGAGAGTAACAACTTTGTCGTGCATACATTTTCTGGAATAAAAATCGATTCCTTATCATTTTTACGTGAAAATGGTATGCTTGTCAAAAGTCGCTACAAGATATTGGCTTTTTCAAATAGTAGTTTTATTTCAATGCATTCTTTGAATCAAGATAGCTTCGAAACGATATTTATTTAACTTGTTGAAAGAATTCTTATTGACAGTTATTCTGTTTCACGTTATTCAAAACATTCACTGAATTATTACAGTTGAAAATGAAAACTTATTCAATTCAACAGCGGATAGACATGATTTTAGCGATTGGTGAGTGTTTAGAGGGTGTATGCCCAAAAATGTCCAGATCAGAATCATCCAAACAAGTCGGTTTTCAAACGTTTGCTACATGAATTTAGTAGGACTGAAAGTGTAGCTTATGAAAAGGCAAATAGACCACAACCTGTCATTGGAAATGCGAAAAATAAATTTCTAACTATGGAATCAATCATAGAAAACTCTCATATGAGTCAAATCAAGATCGATAAAGATACAGAGATGAGTAGACAGAGCATTTCTAGGGTGAAGAAAAAATACAAATTTTACCCGCACCATACTCAGGACTTCCAACGACGAATCCAGTTTCGTCCAGGAATTCTGGACAATTTTATTGAGGATGAACATTTTTTGCATTCCATTTTATTTTTTGATGAATATATTTTTGATAACAATGGCTTAGTGCAGTTGTGTCAACTTCCATTATTATAGTGAATGTGAATCCTCATTTTTTCGCACTCTGGATCACCAGAATAGATGATCGTTCAACGTGTGGGGAAGAATTATAGGCACACAAGTTATAGGAACATAAATTTTTTATGGAAATTCGAATGGTCAAAAATGTTTACAATTTTTTCGAGATGATATGCCTGAACTTCTTGAGAATGTGCCGCTAAATATCAGACAACGGATGTGGTTACAATTGGATGGAGCTTCGGCACATTTCAAATTCAGTATCAGACAGTTTTTGAATATGTGCTTTCCAAATAAATCGTTTGGTAGGAGGGTACCACAAAATTAGCCAGCGAGATCACCAGATTTGACTTGCCTCGATTTTTTCCTAGAGGTATATTTGAAGACTGAGGTATCGGATACTCCTCCAACCACACTGGGAAATATTAGGGAGAGAATAAGGGCTGCTTTTCGAAGAATTATGTCTCAAATGTTATTGAATGTTAAACAGTCTTCCATAGATAGGGTGGATCTTTGTATTCAACAGGATAGTCGTCACTTCGAGTACCTACTTTGAATCGAATACATTTGTATTTCATATTTTGTTTGATGAACTACTGTCAGAATATAAATATAAATGATGACTTATTTTAGTAAACAGTAAATATTTTCGATGAAGTGAAGTATAACAGCTGTCAATGAGAATTTTTTGAGTAAATCAAATATATGTCCTCTCAAAGCTATCCTGATTCAAAGAATTCATTGAAATTAGAACTACTATTTGAAAAAGCCAATATTTGAAAAACTATGAGATGGAAACTAATTGAATTTTATATTGTTCAGCCCAAAAATATAAAGGGTATTATTCTATCTGAAATAACAAATTCATCTTTGTCCGAAGTTATAAAAAAGCGAAAATGATTATTTTTACAATCTGTATAATATTAAAAAACGGGTTTTATTAAAATCTATAGACCAAAATCTCTTCAATGCTTGGTCAGAATTCGAAGGTATGATTTCTATTGATTTCGTGATTTAATTTCCAATTGAACCTAGCATTTTCATAAAATGTCAATAACTCGAGAGTAGTTATAATTAGATACATAGTATCTTTTATGGAATCATATTATTTTTTCCTGACCTATTCAAAAAAGTAACGAGATACATGGTATTTCTTTTAAAAAACACAACTTTGATATGTCACACTTTTTGAGACACCCTGTAGACTCTAAAATGATTTTCTTCTGCAGCCTTAAGCAATATACGTATAATGAAATGGTTTACAGGGACCGTGTCTTATGGGGTGCCCCATCTTGGTAGTTAAATTGAACTGAGTTTTCCTAATTTGCAGAACTAGAATAATCTCTTCTCAGATCAAGAATATCGGTGGTTGTTTTTGAAATATTAGTCAAAAACTAGAATTGTCCAATTTCGTTTTTTGGCTCTACCGCCCCCATTTCGAATGATATTAAAAAAGGCAGACGAATATTCAATACTGTTTCAAATTTGTTATAGTGTTATAGTGTCTGATATAATGCAATTTGTAATGCGACGTTTTGTTCATCAGATTTCTTCATAAACTTTATTTTATTTGAATCTGGACCTCTAATGTTTTTCTCATCATTTTTTGTGGCCACTGTAATAACAAATTCATCTATGTATTACAATATATTAAATCTACTCATGTCATCAAGTAAGCGAAATAAAGAAACTCACTTCAATGTGAGATTTCCACTTGAATCAGGTAGACATCTCACATCAAAATTTGTTTTTTGAATACGTTATAATTGATTTTCATCAAGTATCAGTCAATTCTATCATATTTTTTTGAATAAGCGAATGAATGTCATTATGTACTGTTATCAATAACATGAGTAGGTTCAACTCATTCGTGACATAAAGTAGTAATATTATGAACAAATTGAGTGATTCATCTTATAACTTCATCCAGATTAGTGCTGAAGAGGCAATAAGATGAATTGTTTGGAGAGAACTTTTTCTTTCAGTATGTGACTAAAAGTCACTTCTTTGCAAGATCTACACACTTTTTTAACAGTTTATTTTGAAATCAATTGCTTCCTTTTTTTCTTTGGATGATTTCCACTTGTTTCATATAAACATGAAGAATTATGAAGCCAAAACCTGACAAAAATCTGAGAAGACTCAAAACTGAAGTCCTCGCAAACGAAGTCGTTTGCAACGGCTAGTCTATAATACCTATTTGTAGCATATGTTCCTACTCATTTTTTACATATAAAAACAAATGATATATTACTGAATTAAAATAGTATACTTCATGACAATAGCTTTGTGAGTGTTACATTACCTCAACTTCTCCAAATAATCCTATAGAAGAACGTCAGAAAACACGACCCTGACAATCACAAACTGAAATATTTTTCTACTGAACTACATAACAAATAGCGTTACTTCCGAACTGAATGTGTTATGGAGTTACGAGTTTTGTTGGATACCCTAGGAATAATTTAGGAAGAAGATTCTTAAAAACTAGTCCTTACTTTAGTCAGGTAAAAATATGTATTGCCAATAGTAACGACTGACGTATACTTTCGTTGTTCGACTATGTTATAACAGCAAATGATTATTTGTAATACCTAGTCTCATGCTGAAATGAACTCCATTACTATTGGAAAATGATTCAATTTTCATTGAAAAATTATGATTGAGAACTGATCTACGATTCTCAAATCTTAACTCTTTAATAGACAAAGTAGACCCATAGGGGATTACTCTAAATATTTCCCATTCCAAATAGTTCTCAACGCTTGTTGGAATGAACGAATAACATTGAAATTTATTTGAAAATAAATAGTGGTAATGTTTGTCAATAATCCGTACCCAAAACAAATTCTCGTGAGAAACCAAAAATTAGACGGTTTTTTACTTTTTCATTTTTTATGTCCTGAACTATAGAAAATGTCAACTTCTTTTAAAAAACTTATTTTGTGCTACCGAAGAAGTTTCGCTGAACAGTAATACTAATATTAGCGATAATGATTATAATACTGGCACCTCCCCATTTCGCAGGGAAGCAGAGCTGATTTGCTTACATTTTTTCTGCTGTCATAGTGTCGCATCAGCTCATAGCTAATAATAATAATAACTTCTGATTAAATTCACTCAAACAAAAATGTGTTTTTTGCAATTATCTACTTTAATTTTAAAATAGACAAGTACCTACCCATCTACGTAAAGACACCATAAAACAAAAATTCAACTTGAACCTTCAAATTAAATCTAAACCAATGCAACTGCAACATTTTTTCATGAAGCGTATCGCATTGATGTGTGAGGCCGCTTGAAATTATTTTGTCGCGCGATAGTTGCAATGGTAACAACAAATTTACCAGCAACTTGACAGCAACAAACATGTAGGTACGCTGCTATTTCATTCAACTGAGGTATATGGTATGCCCTGAGATTGCAGCCATCAAGCTAACATCACTCGGAATACCTGACAAAATTGTTTATTGGTTTATATCATACATAAAAAACCAGAGGATGATAGTCGAATACAATGGAATAAAATTCAATTTATATGCAATTCAACTGGGGGTACTGCAGGGTTCGGTTTTGGCACAATTTCTCATTGTAAATGATTAACCTCAATTTATCACAGATACTCAACTCAACTATACAACTTATCACAATTTCAGGCAACAACGTAAAGGAGTTGGAAGAGAAAATGGGTAGCACATTAAATGAGTTCAGTTCTTGGTGTCGATGAAATTGACGACAATTTGGACGACAGACTCAGCTGGTATTCCCACATACACAGTGTTTCTGCAATATTGAACGCGGCTTCTATTCCGCCATAAAACGCATGAACAACTGCATAACGCCTGCAGGATTATCAAATATCTATTATGCCATAGTATATACACACATTCCACTGCAGGACTTGTGGAAGAGCGAGAAATATGGTCAGAGACTTTGTTCTCCAGAAACCAATCTTTTGATTCTAATTAGAGCTCACATAATTATGGCACCAGTCATGGCATATCTTCTGAGAATATCAATTATCACAAATCCAATTACTTTCAACATTCTCTAGAATATAACTCAATCTGTTTAATAAGCTGCTGAAAAAAAGAGATACATTTCAGATTAAAAAAAAATGGAGTGAAAACTTTTCCACTTGGAAAATGTTACTTCTTTTTGCAGGAATATTTAGATAAAAACCGGTATTGAGGAGCATTTTCAGTACCAACCTAAATAGTCCCAGTTGTAATCTTCAGCAAAACCTTATGGGTTTTGCTGAAGATTACAACAAGGCTGAAGGTTTTGTCCCAAAGGTAATTCACCTCTGAGTACATGGCTAATGGGATCTAATATATCTTCACATTAAGACCTCATTCTATCGATAGTAATGAATTTGCGTGGGTTTGTCCAAATGATATCATAGTTTTCATTGTAGTGGTTATGCCGGGTTTTCGACAACATCCCATTTCATAGCAAATTTCATCCAATGGAAAGGCGGGGGCGTTATTGGATAGGTAGGCATTGCTTGGTGGCATCAGATGGTGTGAAATTTCCCTCGATATATATGTAACTATCTGCAATTTCGAATATGAGACCTTGAAAATTGATTGGGATTCTGATCTCATCTGATATCTTGTAATATGGTGTACCATACGGAAAATTTGTGTTTCTGCTATGCGCATTGTACGATCGTTGGATACTATATAAGCAGATTTTACTACCGGATCCTTTATTTAAATAATGTTCAAACTTCTTCTTGATCTGTCCTTTTTGTTTTAATGTTGTCTGCTATGTGCATCGCCCCACTGTATTATTTCAATTTTTCTAGACTAGGATAACTGAAGTCGTCTCCATATCCAAATTATTCATATCCGATATGATTCAGAAGACAACAAAAAAGGCAAAACTTGAATAAGCTTTTTTTAAAAATAATCGAAAAATAAATTCATAGACAAAGGGAAAAAATATATTGACATTTAGTCATATACTTATATTCATCAGAAATAAAAGAAAAATAATCCAATTCGGTTTATCATATCATCAACCCCTTTCACTCAAAAGTCTTATGGAAGCTGCACACGTTGGCTAATTTTCCTCAACTTTTCTTTATTAATAGTAATCTCCCTCTGTTCAAATATCGGTTATAAGTTACAAACAGTTATAACATATCATAATGAAATATAACAAAAAAACAAAAATAAAAACATATATTTATCGAAGCCACACCCTAATTCAATTTTGCTCCATCTTCTTGATAATATCGATCCATTTATCATTTGGAGGTGCTGGCAGCAGTCGAATCACTCAGTGTTTTTCTCCCATGTCAGGTGGCCCCATTCCAGGTGGCCCCATTTCAGGTGGACCCATTCCAGGTGGACCCATTCCAGGTGGACCCATTCCAGGTGGACCCATTCCAGGTGGACCCATTCCAGGTGGACCCATCGGTGTCTACCAGTGAGGATGGCTGAGTTCCTTTCATTTAGTATATTGTGTAGAAATTTTGCGAATGATATCTGAATTAATTCTATAACGAATTTTTGAAATACAAACTGAGTAGAAAAAAGTGGTTTTGTATAATTCAGTGTATAATTTCGTGTAATTCAATGTTTATATGAAAGTAGCCGTTTCAGAAGGGCTTTTTCTTCCATTTTGTGTCTGAAAGTTACTTCTTGGCATGATCTACACATCTATGTTCAGAGTTACTTTTTTTAAAATTTATTGCTTCCTTCTTTCCTTTGGAAGATTCCCACATTTTTTTGTATCAAGATGAAGTAGTAGAAAGCCAAAAACTTTCTTTCCCAAAACCACTCCCACTCTCACTCCAATTTAAACAAGCATCTTGTCTCGAAACTTCATAGTACAGCATCAAGAATGATACTGTTCCACTGTGCTGTATAGCGTTCCCATGATAGACATCTATCTCAATTCTATAACGCATGTTATGAGTACAAAGTGATTTTCGTGTAATTCAATTCATTTGAAAGTAGTTGTTTCGAAACAATTCTTTTCATAGATCTAAAAGAGTTTTTAATCTAAAAATGAATTCCAGCACGATCAACATATACAAATGAAGACGAAATTCGGACTGGTAGGGCGTGGTCAAATTTAACTTGTAGTACCAAACGTTTCGTCTACTAGCCCGGATTTTGTTTTCTTCAACCGTGACTCCGGCCGTGAAAGCATATATTCTTATATTATACGAGTATAGAACGTTTTCATTATAGTTAATTTTCTTCCTTTCTTTGGAAGTTTTCCTTCCAACATGTATGTTTAATGATGGAGAAATAAAAACCAGAAAAAATCCCTTTTCAACTCTAACTAATTATTTGTAATGATTTCATTTGTTTAAACAATAAAAATATAAATTATCTTAC
>WOGR01011528.1:0-10523 GCA_015342045.1 Leptinotarsa lineolata | reverse complement strand
GGGACCAATGATACGGTTTCCTACAATCTCTGCTCAAACATTAACCTTTTGAGGGTATTTCGTGTGTTCCTCTCTCATTCAGTGAGGATTTTCTGTTGACCAGTGGCGACAATTTTGCCGATTAGCATGACCATTAAGAGAAAAAGTACACTCATCAGAAAACATAACGCCTACTGAAATAAAAATAAGTTCTTCTATCAAAATCGTCTTCCGTGAGCTCCTGAGTAGGTATCATTTTATAGAGATGCATTTTATTTTCTTTTAATATGTTTACTATCGATGTATGACTAACATTGAATGTAGTGAATGCCTGTCTACTCGATGTATGTGGGTTTTCCTCAAACTCCAGCATCACATCAAATTTGAGTTCATCACTCATTGCATTGGCAACTCCTTATTCAATCTGCCTCACATGACCAAACTCGCGGAACTGCTTTTCTATTTTGCTTATTGTTCTTTGAGATATGGGCGGTAAATTAGAACTTTTCTCATGATATAGACGAGCTACTTCCTGTTGTGTATGGATTTTATGTCCTGGTTACGCAGGTTTTTGAGAAAGTATCGACCGAAGCCAAGAGGTCAACGCCCGGCTTACAATAGCCTCACGAGTTTCTTGTTTAAATATTGAGAGTGGCAGAGATGAAAATATCTGTTTTGCAATAACTTCCAATTTTCTATGAATACAATCTTACGTTATTGACACCAGAGCAGTTATTACAACGGTTTGGCCGATTTCACAAACACAGCGGTTTTGGATAAAGAATTGGAAGGCCTTCAAAACTAGGAGCCAATTGACCCCCTTTTTACACTTAATAAAAAAAGTTGATGGTGCCATCTTGACACTAGGCCCCGTGACAATAATCATTTTTATGCCCCAACGTAGTGAAAGTAGTACTTTTTTACCTGAATTTTACCCGACGTCGATTGCTTGTTCAAAAGTTGAGGGGGAAGGACTTTTTACGTCCTTACTGTACATCTTTGACAAAGAATCTACCTGTTGGCAAAAATATTGATAAGTATGGAAAGTATGAAGACCAGTATTTCAAAATGAGATTCTTAAATAGTTTCAATTTCATGCCTGTGTCACTACGAAATTTAGGTAGCCCTTCATCCATTACAAAGAAATATTTCCTGAATAATGAGGAATTCCAACTGATGATACAGAAAGGTATTTTTCTATACAGTTTTGGAAACACATTTTATCAATTTTATATTGACGCTAGTCAAGTAACTTTGAAGTAGAAAACCGTTTTCAAAAACAATTTTATTTTACTCAAAGTTACAATACAAAATTTATAGACATTTCTCACATTTTTCTTTTCCATCCAAAACTAGAGTATGGCGAGCCCGGTAAAGAGTAGAAGGCCTATAGTTATATTGTGTATATTTCAAATTGCTGGGTGTAATAATTGGTTAAGGTATGGAGTTTGGAGTAGCTTGACTTCTGTTTGAAGTTGTCGTATAGATTGGAAATTAATTAACTTCAGTATAAAGGGCTTATTTTCGTGTTGGTCACCATTAGTTTTGGAAGCAACATTCAACCTCAATTTGGGAAGGGTAAGTAGGTTTCCCAAAATAGTTTCTTCTTTGTTTTTATAGGTAAAATTTTTCACAACACACTGCAACCTTCTGGAATTTCCAGAAGGGTATTTGTTTAGATTCTGTGTACACTTCTTTTCTCGCAATCCGCTTGGGCTATAACAGATTCACTGGATGGCAGCATTAGGAGAAATCGGTTATTGATTTCTTTTATTATGGGGTGATTCAGAATGGCTTTATTCGTTCGGCAATCGGGTTTTTTGTCCTTCATTAGAGCAATAATACAGGTGTGGATTACAGTTTCGTCGTGATGTTGGCACAGGATGATTGAATTTTGCTATGACAAACTGATAAGCTTATAGGTTCGGAAGTTGTATTTCAGGCAAATTGGTATATGTATTGCATAAATAATTTTGTATTTCTCAATTTATACTTGAGTTCGTACCAACTGGTAATAAAGGTATGCATTTTGAGTTTTGAGGATCTTTCTGCTACTATAGATTTTGGCCATTTGTTCGATAGTACTTACTGAATCATTAAGTGGAATAACTGAAGGGTGGAGGTAACCTAAGTGGGCAAACTTAGGTTACCTCCACCGTTTTCAATTTCATCATCATGGTCTAACGTTCCAAAAAGCCATTTACCCGCTATACCTAGATCATTAATGAGTTCGCGTTTTTTACGATTGCTTGAAATTGGACTACTCAATTTAGTTTTCGTAGTGGTTAGGAAATATTTAGCGTGATTAAACGGATCATTCAGGATGATCTGGTCCTTTTCAATTTAGTTTTATTATTGATCGATATTATTACTTTTTGTATCAAAAACCAATATTTTCGAGATGCATTTCTAAGAGAGAGGTTTCGATATAATGTAAGAATGTATGTTTTGTTTCAATTATTCTTGATTTTCCGAGTTCTGATGGCAAAAGCAGAGTGTTGAGTTGTTGAATTTCAATTTATGGTTATGTCTGGGTGGTTATTACCAGCCATGAGAATTCGAAAGGATACTATCAGGATCGGTGTGGTGCGTTCTGTCATCCTGTAAAGAACGTTGAAAGTAAATAGGTGATTTTCTTATTTTTGATTTATGAATTATTGCTCCTGTTGTTGTTTCAATTTTGAATCCTAAGCCTTTCGAAACTCGTTTTTTAATGTGTCTAGGTTTAGCTTTGTTACGAGCAGCTTCGCGATTTTGCACAAATATATCTTGATTTTCTATGAACTCTATAGGGTGTTCGCGAGTCTCGTTTCGTTCATTGATAACACGTTCTTTATTTTCTTGATAACGTTTTCAGATGTTTTCATAGAGGGTGGCCAACCTACTTTCTCTATCATTCATGGAGTTATTGGTTAGGTGTTCATCCGTCAAGTCAAAAGGGTCTGTCTGGTGATTTTGTGTTACCCAAGACTACGTCGTGAGGGGAGTGTTCTGTTACGCAATGAATTGACTAATTATACCCTATGACTGCTAGTTGGACTAGTTATGGGATATTGTAGTTTCAGGACGCAGGTATTTTCAAGAAGGGATATATGGAATCTTTCAACGGTGCTATTACTCTTCGGATTGCATGGGCTAGTAACATGAAGTTGAATTTTGTGGAGTTTGCCTAATTCCATAAAGAGTTCTGATTTGAATTCGGTTCCAATATCACAGGTAATAGAACATGGTACGCCAGAATAAGTGATCAAAAGGTATAATTCTTCTTTCACGTTCACGATGTTAACACTATTTAAAACGTATGCTTGTCCGTACTTAGAGAAGGAGTTATGTCTGTAAAATCTGAAAGACATTAATATGTACCATTTTGAAGGGTTTGGTGGGTGTGAGTGCGATGGAGTATTTTATTTTCGGGGGTGTCTATCATATTTGGCTTGTTGGCAGGTACCACAAGCATTTATATACTGAATGATCCGTTTTCATATTTGGTCAGTAATATTTAGTTTTTAATGCTTGGAATGTTTCGTTCATGCTGCATTGACAAGATTGACTCTCATAATGATATTTCAAATTTCTTTTTCTCTCATCTGAGTCTGTTGGGTCTTCAACGAATTTTTTGAAATAACCAAATGATAGGAATGATTTTTGAATGTATTTCGAAGTATAAGCATTGGGATCGAATATTCAATAGATTATTTGACATAAATATATAATAATTTTTTCTGGTCAATATAATTTTTGAAGGTGTCAATAATTTCTTTCCCGAGGTTTTTCTTTAATATCAAACGAGATTTTGAAATGGAATGTTTGTTTCTTATCATATAGTAAGCTTCAGACTCGATAATTATTATTATTATTATTTTATTGTTATATGAATTTGTGACCTTTTCAGTATACGGTATTTCAAGAATGGGAATCTCTGCATTCGAATGGATCGTTTCGTCAGTGGTGGTCTCCTGCTCGATGGGGTTTTCGGGGATTTATTGTGCTTCTTTGTTGTTACGTTTTTCTTCTTAGGGTTGATTATTAGTATTGTTTTCGATTGGTATTGGAATTTCGTACGGGTCTATTCCCAATAAAGCATCCCGTATATAATTTTCAATTTCTTCACCAATGTCGCCTGGATTGCAGAAACTGGATTCGTTCTCAATAGCATTTATTTTAACACGTGAAAGAGCATCAGCATTTATATTTTGTTTGTCACTCTTATAATGGCTATCATAATCATATTCTTCCAACTTGAGCCTCCAGCGAATAATTTTTGAATTGTGATCTTTAAGACTAAACAACCATTTGAGTGGTTCATGGTCACTGGCAATGTTGAATTTCCTTCCAAATAGGTATGGGCGAAAGTATAACTAGCAGTAGCTAAAAGTTCCCTTTCAATTGTACTGTAAATAATTTCAGATGGGTTGAGTGTTCTTGAGGCATATGCTATTGGTAGGTCATTTCCGATATTTCGTTGGCTTAAGACTGCTCCAATTGCGAAGTTTGATGCGTCGGTCGTAAGACTGAATGGTTTGAAAAAATCTGGGTATTGAAGTATTGGGTTATTAGTCAAGATATTTTTGCAAAGTTCGAAGGTTTCCAAAAATTCAGGATTCTGTTCGATTTTTTCGCCTTTTTTTAACCACTTCATGAACGGTTTAGTGATTGTGGCAAATCTGCTATAGTAGCCTAAGAGTTCGAGAAAGGATTTGATTTCTTTCGCAGTTTTTGGCAAGGGGAATTTTTTATAGCTTCTGTTGTCTTCGAATTCGGTTTCATTCCATTTGGAGTGATAACATGTCCCAGAAATTTGACATCATTGCGGAGAAATTCAGATTTATCAAGCTGAATCTCCAGTTTCGTTTCTCTGAGACATTGGAATACTAGTTGCAATATGCTCTTCGAGGCTGGAACTGAAAATAATTATGTCATCCATATAAACTGAGGAGACTTTTGCTTGAAGATTTCTTAGGACGTCATCCATCACACGTTGAAATGTAACCGGAGCGTTCCTCAAACCAAAAGGTATGCGCAGTACTGACCTTGCTCAACGCTGAAAGCAGTTTTTGAAACCAAGTTGGGGTCCATTTCAATCTGATGAAAACCAGATGCCAAATCTGGTGTGAAAAAGTATTGGCAACGCCCAAGTTTTTCCAGAATATCATTAATATTTGGTCTTCGATGATTTTTTCATTCACTTTCCTGTAGTCTACCACAATTTGCTACTTTTGTTAACGACTCGCGATGGTCTTCTTTGGGAATACCCAAATTGGACTGCTCCATGGGCTCTGACTGGGTCGTATTATTTCATCTTCCAGCATCCTTGAAATTTGCTTCTGCACCTCTTCTTTGTGGATAAAGGGGTACCGATATGATTTCGAATGGACCGGGACTTTATCCGTTGTTCTAATTTCATGTTTTACTTGATTTGTAACGGCAAGTTTCTTATCGCTTTTATGGAAAATATCAGTGTACCTATTCATTACGTAGCCCAACAATCGTTGTTTTTCTTCTGAATTTGAGCGATCGACCCTAATAAGATGTTCTATACTTTGTTTTACAGTGATTTTTGAATTTTCAGGCCGAACATTTCCAACATGAAAAAAATCAAATTTTTCTTCGAGACACCCTGTAGAAGAAATTACTTCAATTGGCGTTTTTATTATTACCGTTATTCGTGTATCAGTGTTTTTTATAATTTCCGTCTTAACAAAAACGTGTTTCGCAGTAGATAAGGTTTCCTGTAATAAAAGACTGTCAAGTTTCATTTCGAGTATAATGACATCGCCTCCATAGAAATTAACAAGAATCCTAATAGACGCGATTTCAAGTGAATCTACTGGGATTGTGAAATGTTGTCTATTCAACTTATACAGAATTGGAATACACAGATTCTCATTGATAAGTAGGTTTCTTTTAAAATCAATAGAAAAATTCAAATTTTGAATGTCGTTAAGCCATCAAATTGATTATGAAATTGAAATAATATAAACTTTATTTTATCAGAAAATTTAAATTAAGGAAAGGCTGGTATTTCGGCTCTAAATGAAGATTCTTTTTCGCCTATAGCAGTTTTGATTATAGTTGAATTTTGGTATATAAGTTCTAGGAGATATTTTTCTGCAATGACTGGATTCAAGATGGAGTTTATACTACCGGTGTCAGCTGAGTGGCCATTCAAGAAAATCTCATTCATAAAGGTGGGTCGGTTTGAGAGGTTAACCAAAAATTTTCATCCGGGTTAGGTTGAGAGGGGAAATATCTTTTTCTTCGAGGTTGTCGTAGTGTGTTGGATATTGACAAAAATAGCCTTCGGTATTGTCGAAGTATAGATTTTCGTTTTGGGCGATTTGATTAGTTTCGTAAATAGTCGTCATTTTCGGGTAAGGTTTCTTTACTGTCAATTTGGTGAAGTTTCTCAGATTGGAAATTTTAAGAATCCGTGGGTCTGAATTGATTCATTTTGGGAGTATAGAAAGTTTTATATGTATTCCTTGAAGTTGTAGACGTTGGTTCTGGATTGGAATGTGTCCGGTGGGCTCAAATACATTTCTAGGGGGTGCGAATACTATTTGTAGGATATTTTGCGACATTGGGTCTGCGTTGGATCGGTATGGGTTTACTGGGAAATCTGTTTGGGTTATTTTGAAAATTCTGAAAAATAGGTGGAATTTGATGGTTAGAGACTATCTGCGCGTGCCGCGGTGTGGGGGGGGTTTGATTGCTTTGATTGGAACATTCGGGGATTTGGCGGTGTATTGGAAACGGGGTTACGAAAATTAGTAGCGATTGGAAAATGATTTTTCAAATAAGTTGTTTGCTGTCTGGGAGGATCTGAGGTATTTTTTGGTGAATGAGTTTGATTACTGAGTTGTCTAAAATCATTTTGTTCGAAGAAAAAATTTTTCTTCTATCATATGGCTAATAGCAGTTTCAATATTGTCCGGCTTATTGAATCTAACTGCTTGATGTAAGGGTGCCGGGAGATTTCTGATTATAGTTCTCAATGACACAACTAGATATTGCCGCCTATAAATAATTCTTTCGCTTCATCCATTTCTTGAATGCTATATGAATTCATTCTTTGAATCAAATTATTACGAAGAACTTGTAGTCTTTTTGAAAAACCTTACGGTTGTTCGTATTTGAAAGGTATAGTCACAAGGAGATCTTTTTTTAGACACTTCAAACTTCTTTTATCTCCAAAACATTGAATTAGCGCCTCTTCAATTAAGGCCTAGTTATTCAACTTTATTATACTTTCTACTAAGAGATTGGCCCTACCAATGAATACAAAGTTATGGAAATAATCTTTTATGGAATCGGGGTGGGATTCTTCAAGCACTGAATTTCCTTGGATAGTCTGCAAAACTCTTCACATAACTCGCTCGTAACTGTACTCAAACACTTAATGAATGATTCGTGTTGTCAGTCAAGCTAATGATGAGTGTTCAACAATAAATAAACATCCATTAGAAAAAAGAAACAAACCAGTGGTCAATTTCATCGGTTCGGACTTCCATTGTCTAATATTGTATAAAATGATTTGAAATTCCTGAAATAACCAATACAATTGAAAATTGAAAGAATAGCCAAAAACAACAAATATATCAAGCAAAAAAAAACCTGAAATGAATCTAGAGTGGAATAAAATACGAGTAAAAAATTGAGCAATTAACAAAAAAAGGATAAAATTAAAAATTAGTCGATTTCAAGCCACGTTACTTCACGACGTTCCGATTGTTAATATCCACAATCGTCTTCATGTCATGACTTTTTTTCTGCTCAATATATTTGTTATTTCCAACCATTCTTTCAATTATCAATTGTATTAGTTATTTCAGGGATTTCAAATAATTTCATATAATATTGACAATGGAAGTCCGAACTGATGAAATTCATCACGAAACATTGTCAATCACCTTCAAACAAACGTTAAACCAGTGGTCCTTGAAAAAATAATTTTTCTGGCTGATGCAAATGTATTCCTCTCGAAATTTATTACTTATCAAACATAATTTTTTAATGAGTTCATATTTTATTTCAACTAAAGGAACTTTCTTAATCGATAAATGAGAGAATTGGCTGTAGTGTTTTCTCTTCAATAGTAAATATAAGTTTTCAGTATGTCATACTCCGTTGAAAACCAATTTTGCCCCGATTCCCGAGTCCGTATTTCTCAATTTTCCTATCGATAAGAAATGCAAATCCCTCTACTGAACAGTACGCATAGCACTCATTTTTTGCGAGAGATTCACTGATACTGTCAAAACCACTAAAAAAAAGTGTCAAAAATTGGAGGACGAAGAAGCAATGAAAGTGCAATGTACTACACCTGAAACTCTCAGGCCTACTTAAGAGAGAACTGTTCAGCTCTCAGAAATGCAAAAGGTTTGAAAGGTCATTCTTTAAAATTCATGAATATCAGTTGACAACGTTTTCTCCTTCTATTCAAACCTGTGCACTGAGTCCGAATTTTGAATCCATTTCTGGTGCAAGAATGTGTGCTGCGAAAGCTTTGAGCAAAGCTATTAATGGATGCATTCAGAGCAATCACTCATATCCTTGGGAGTATTTGCTTTGTTTCGCTTGCATATGAAAAAATAGTAAAAAGTATGTCACGTCACTCATCAAAAATAAAATTTCCAACACCTGTCCAGAAAGCTCTATTCACAAATTCGAGAGCCGATCTAAGAAGAAAACAAATTTCTCAAAATCTGTGTTTAAAAAGTTTCGAATTGCAATATCACTTCGGCAATCCGTATTTTGACTTCAACAGATAGTTTTGCAGATTTTAACGATCTCACCTTAACTGAACTTCTAGCTGAACATTCCACTGACGTCTGTCAAGAATCAATACCTGACGCAAACTATACTCCACTTGACAAAAAACAAGTCTTAAAAGCGATCAGATCTTTTCGTACAGGTTCAGCAGGAAGAAGACTCTCTCAGACCTTCCCATTTACGAGACTTGATATTGAAAAGTTATGGTTGTGTGAAGGTGAAAAAGCTTCTTTGACTTCCTTGTGTAACTTTTTGCTGAGCGGTAGAGTGAATTCCGATATTTGTCCTGATTTGTACGATGATAGCATTGAAAACAAATATGGTGGCGTTCGCCCCATTGCTATTGGTTCAATTTCCCGTCGTCTTGTGGCAAAAGTGTCATGCATAGCTGTCTTTGTTTTTCTAAGATATTTATTTCGTCCTGTTCAATTTGAATTTGGAACTCCAGGGGGATATGAAGCAGTTGCATACCGATCTATCTTCTCAAATTTTTGTTAAAGTAGATTACAAAAACGCCTTGGCACGATTCACAAAAACATCATATTGCGAAAACCCCACGAAATTACATTCCGTTTTCTCAAGCAATGTTATCGAAATTCAACATTTTTGAACTTCAGAAAAAATATAATCTCATCCCAAAGAGGGGTACAACAAGACAATCCTCTAAGTCCTATTCTTTTCTCCCTCACTTTCAATGAATTGACAAAGTCTATCAACACCAATTGCAATTGTTGGTACCTGAACAATGGTTATATTGGTGGTAATATAGATTTTGTTCTTCAGGAATTTCAAAAAATTATTCACCTCTTTAATGAGATTGGACTTGAATTGAACTTCGACAATTGTGAAATTTTTGCTCATATTCAGTTGTTTACAAATCCATTCACAACAATTTCTCCAAAAATTATAATCGTCCCCAAAGCACTCTGGGTTTTATTGGGATCTCCTTTCTCTATAGAGTCTTTATCACGTTGTCTCAAATAAAAAACATAGTGTCTGATTTTTTTGTCATCTCGTCTCAATAGTCTTTCTTCCCAAATAGCATATTTTCTCTTGGAATACTGGTTGGCAATATATTATATACCTTGAGATGCAGTCCAACTTGAATGTGTCAAAAGGAGTTGGAAGAATTCGATTCCAGCAACTGGAGAATATGCTAGTCTTCTGGATCTATATCTAACAACCAATCCAGAAACTTACACAGTCACCGTAACGTCTCCATTGGGATCTTCTGACCACAAATTCATTCCAGTATTGAGTGAATTACCGATAAATATTAGGAAACAACCTAAGCCGCGCAAAGTTTGGCATTACAGACCTGCTGAGTGGAAAAATATTCAAGACCATTTCCGAAATTTTCCTTGGCTAGATGTTTGTTTCAGCACACAACTTGTGCTTCTGAAGTCACAGAAGTTATTCTATCATCCATGGATGCATACATTCCTTTTTCGACGAAACGAACCTTTACCGGCAACCTTGGTTCAACAAAAGTTGCGAGCAAGGTGTCGCCTCCAAAAATCTCGCCTATCGGCAGTGGCGCAAAAATCCCAGTACCGAAAACCAAACAAGGTTTGTCAATGCTCGCTACAGCTACAAACTTAGGATAAATGAAAGCAAAGAACTTCACAATCAGAGAATTGGGCATGAACTGCTTGCCAATTCCAACAGGTCTAGATACTTCTGGCCGGTAGCTAAAGCTGTTCACAAAATCCACAATTCCACCATTAACACAAGCGGATGGTTCAATTGCAACCGCCATAGAAAAAGCAAAA
>WOGR01011527.1:0-10524 GCA_015342045.1 Leptinotarsa lineolata | reverse complement strand
TCAATTTCAGTACATTGATGTTTTTTCGTGCGACGCATACGTTCCCATGACTTTGTTCCTATTATATCAGGATTTTCGGAGTAACCATTAAATATTATTATTGCAGATAGTCCATAATGTTCGTGCACACACCATAAATACTTCTCAATGACAAATTCCGATCCCAAATCACTTTATGCAATAGAAAACCACCATCGATAACAAAATGACTCCTCTGAATGTTTTCAAAGGATTGGTCCAGTGGTGTAAAAACATTAAACAAAGACGTCTCAGTACCTTTCTTCATGGCATCCATCCCCAGCGAATAATGCCAATTGAAAAAGTGCTAATTCGTACGCCAGATATTATTTAATATCGCCAACTGTTTCTCTCGAAATACACATCCGTTGAAATGAAAGTAGGGGATTGATGACGACAGGAGATTTTTCTACTTCAATAGTGCTTGTCATAGCTCTAAAGGGAAGAACCTTCCGCCTGAAAGACGGAAGTATATAGACCTAGCGGATCAAACAAAAGCGTAAATATCATTATCAAGATCGTATTTTAAATGCTGAAAATAATTTGAGGGTTTCTTATATGAAAAATGTAATAAAGATTATATATATGACAGATATACGGTGCGTCTTCGACACTCATTAATTGAATTTCCATGAAAGATATTTCCGATTGTGTTGAAATCATACACAACAATCGTATATGTCTCCTGGGATGATTTACGACGTTTTGTGTATTATGTAGCAAACGCCTATTGATTAATTTTGCTTTATGGTTTTCGTTGATTGATTCTATTGTTGCATCGTGGTTCTTAGTATTAATTCCAGTTTCGGAATAGTTTCCAAGTATTGTCGAAAACGTTGTTCATCTGTTTGATTTATTGGATAATATACGATAAGTCACGCTATTATTGGTTATTGTGTTTTTATACACAGTTTTATTGCTGCGGTTTACCACTATTTTTTAATTATATCATATTTGAAGCGCCGAGAGTATTCAAAATCTTAACTCTTCAATGAGAAGTCATTACTATCCAGTGAACAAAGATATCTAAAAAGTTCACTAATGAGCATGATGGAAAGGACATGCATTCCTACCTACTTGCAAATATGTCTATAGGATGTCCATAAGATATCCATTAACGTCATGGATATCTTTTTAAAAGATATATCCCCGAGGAATATACCGAAAAATTCTCCATTAATCTATCAAGTGAAGACATTTACTGGTTTCACTTGTGTCACCAATAAGTCTTATCGCAAAAACGCTATTCACCAATTGTGGCTGTCCTACGAGTTTTAAATGTAGTTTATTTTCCACTTTCAGTTATTCTATGGTGAAGATCGACATTTTTTGAAATGACTTCAGTTGGCAGGAATGTTTCTCAGGTAAAAAATAAGAACTCATGAGTAATATCATCTCAGTTGAACAGTTCACTATAAAAACACATGAATCTGAAATATTTGGTTAACTCATACTCCAATGTTTGTGACTACGTTTTTTCCATGGCAATACCCAATGTTTGTTGTTTGATGTCCGAACTCACTCAAAATAAAGAAATTTTCTGTTCTTCTTACTGTATTTTGACTACTCGATTACTCCAGCTCCAAATAATTATTGAAGACTCTGTTTCAGAGAGTTTTACACGTTTTAAACGTATGATGTGTACACTATGTGTATGTGTTTGTGTGTGTAGGCGCGCCACAAAATGTGCCCACAAGTCCTTCCAGATGGTGGCTTATTCAATGGCCATATTCTGCAGAAATCACATAAACATAACTGATTCTGATAGTCATCAGCACCCTTTTGACCATCAGTATACAGAGAAATAGTATAACTATAAAAGTAATTTCTGCAATAGAAGTGTAGGGGTTTTTGATCTGTCACCAATACCCAACAAACGAAAATTTTCCCAAAAACTAACAATTTCTTTCAGTGTGAAATAATTGCAAAGTCCAAATCGATCAATAGAGAACCAAGAGGTAGAACTTTCAAGAACCGAGTGGTCGAACACTCGAGAATCGAGACTTCGAAATTATTTCTTGGAAGCCACATGGTACTTTCCTATTTTTCGTGTTTATTTGTCATTGTTTTTTGTGTTGATAAATTTTATCGTTGAATACGCTGAATAAAAATTCACTTATTACGCTGTCACCCGACAGCAGCATTCACATATAGTCCCAACATTCCAGACATAACTTTGTAATTTTTTTCTTAAAAATAAAAATGAAAATCTGAAGCGACATCTCTTGCTAATATTGGAACTTCAAAACTGCAATTCCTTCGTTATGTAAAAGCACATTACAGAGCACTATCTTCTACAGGTACTAGCAAAAAATATTGAAGAATGAGAAATGAAAATTTTTGTTCTTTACCATTTTTAATTGTAACTAAAGTTACTGCAGTTTCATCCTATAAGAATATTCTCAAACTTTTACATTAGGCTTAGTGTAGAACTTAATGTAAAAGTTTGAAAATGTCCTTATATTAGGATGAAACTGCAGTAACTTTAGTTACAAATAAAAGTGGTAAAAAACATAGCAAATTTTCATTTCTAATTTTTCATGATGATCTCTTCTTACAACGTAGTAATGGCTACATCCATCAATTCATTTGAAAAATATTGATATTTCTACTGGAATCTTCATGTTTGTTGACTTTGATTTTCACATTATCAACTGGCTCAAACGGAGATCAATGTTTAGCAAGGCTGCAAATCCGAAGCTTTCCCAATTGGCAGCGGCCATATTCAGGTTATGAATAAGTCAACATGGATTCCTGAGAGAGTAGAAGAAATTGATAGTCTTCTGGACCTATATTCAACAACAAACACCGAACTTTACAGTTACCAATTAGTTTCTAGAAGGATCTTTCGGCCATAATGTATTTCAGTTTCGAGTGTAGTAACAACCTAACCCGCAGAAGTATAGTACTACTACTACATTGAAGGTTTTATAATACTTTTACGTTTTTATACGTGGGTTCGCCAATAATTGACTACACTGAATAATAATTAAACTCAAGTTTATTTCACTTTCAATAACTACTACAAAACACTTCAACTATTGAAATGTCTATCGCTTTATTAGATCGCTTCGCGTACCGCACTATACTCCCACTAGACTGTTTTGATAGTGGATAACGCTTATATTTGGCAATAAAAAGTGGTGAAATATTCCTTGCAATTCCATCGAGCGACGGTAACGGTATTCTTGTCACATCTAGAATGTCGACGAACATCGAAGATTCTCAAAACTTCACTCGGACTGAGCGCGCTCTTAGCCACGTCACAGATGGTTTATGGATACCAGTGGCGGACTGCGTTACTTTCTTCAGGATATGATTTATAACAATACTTGAATTGAGCATAAGAAAGCAGTGAACTTCACACCCAAATAACTGCTTGCCAGTCAAAACAATATAGATTCATCTTGTTGTGTGGAAGTTGTTGGTCATAATTCTAACATAAAATGTTCATATTCAGACCACTAATCAGTAATACAAGGTTATGGTTCAATGCTAATAGTAGCGATTAGAGACGCAAATATACTCGCTATATTGAATTTGTAGCTCATCCTTTGACTGATTTTCCGTGAAAAACATCAGCCACTATCCTCACTGTATTTCCATTGTACAATTCACAATGGCAATTCCTACTTAGCGGCAGTCTTTACTGGAGACGGAAACACCTCTTTTGAATAACTTTAGACCATTTGGTTCACTATCAGTGATATCGAACGATCAAATGAACAAACACAAACAATATCCGTAATGTTTCAACACCTCAAGCGAAGATCAATATAGTTTCGGGAGGTGAAGATCCAGAAGTCACCTTCTTTCATATGTTATCCATCTTTGCAGTATGAAATATTTCGATGTTATGTTTTGTCAGATCGATTTTGTTTGTGGCTTTTCACTTGTTTGTCCATCAGTTATACCTTTTTCAATGAATCTATCTTTTAATACAAAATATGGTTCAACCTTTTTCAATGAATCTATCTTTTAATACAAAATATGGTTCAACAAAATTTGAGAGCAGGCTGTCGCCTCTGAAAATATAACATGTTGATAGTAGCGCAAAATTCCCAGCGCTGAAAACCATGTTTGTTAATTCTTACATCAAATGCAAAATTGAGATTAACGAAAGTAAATAACTGCATATTCAGAGAGTTAGGAATAAACTGCTTGCCAATCAAAACGTTTTTAGATTCTGTGAGTTAGTGTTTGGGCTGAAAAGTTTCGAGCCCAACACATAGATGGCGCTAGCCTTATTGTATTCGTCATTTTTTCAGTTAGTACTAACCTTCAAAAATAATCTGTTGAAATTTCATGATATCCTACTCAAAAGTTTGTGAGTTATTGTGCTAAGAGCGACACTACTTTTGTTATTTTTAAAACAATGATTGATTATAATAGTAACTAGACCCTAACTCTTCTAAGACTATTCAAATGAATATGTAAATGAAATGAAACTTATCAATGCAATGAAAAGATATAAGAGACAGAAATAAAAATCTAATTGCCTTACTTCACTGATTCATATAACATCATGAAAATGAGACGATAATCCTTCAATTAAAACTCCTCCTTAAATACAAACAATTTATATATGTATCACTATAAAAACATCATGACGAATGTTGATACTTTAGAATATGAAAGAAAGGTTGTTGATTCTACTGACTTAGATCTTTGATTCCATCACATCAGAAGTACGCAGAATACCAAAGCTGGACTATTTCGATAAGCTACGTTTTTATAAATAAATATAATTTACAGTGTGATTCACATTGAACTAAAATCGTTAAAGAAACTGATCTCAGAGCCCTAGAATATTTTTATGGAGTTTTTGTGTATCACCGGTGAATAAACCTTTTCCAATTTCTGGAAAAATTGATTCACAAAGTAGATTTTATATAGATTCATAATTTCTCACCAAACTTCTCCACGTCTCAATCAACTTTTTATCGAGCATACAAAAGATTCCAATAAAAAATAAACAGCAATAAAGAAAACACTTCATCAATATCGAATAGAACAAGCCATTTAACCGCAAAACAAACACCCCATCAAAACCCACGCCGCGTAAAAACAACAATCCCCGATGTTTCCCGAAATCCCCTGTTACATTTTTATTTGGCGATGATTTATATTGGTATTAAGCCCACTCTGCTTTAACCTTCTGATTTGTTCTATACAATAATAATAGAGTCTGGCTGGTAAATGGGACTCAGGGGGGTGATAGCTCAACAGGGGGTGCAACCCTTACTCAATTTACCGCTACATTATAGCGACGCGTTGGTTTAAACCTACCCTGCGGGTGCATGTCATTAACACTCCAAGGATTTTCTGTGCTACTTCTATCTGCCAGTGCAATTTATCCAATGGTGATTATTAATTTCACTGACGACTAATTATTTCGTGCGATGGTTGTTCTGAAAGTTCGGCAAGACAACGGTAATGGAGTTTTAGAATGAATTGTAATTACAGAATGATAGTATATTCACTTGATTCGGATCCTAGACAGCTATAACGAGGGCTACAGAAAACATTGAAAAATATAAAAGAATTGGAACGTTTGGAAACTTAGAATATACATATTGTTAAAAAGATAGATGCTTATCCCTCTTCATTCAGTTTAATGCCGTTAGATCTAGCAGAAAAAGGTTGTGATTGAAGAAGATAATACTACCAATGAATTGGAGCAAAATAGGCAGTGTAATAAAACTGTGACGAATCCCAATCGAAGATTTTTTTGTAGAATTATAGTCCTGATTTCCATTAATCATTTTGATCTTCCAATAAATTCGAAGAATGAGTATCAATTAGAATCTGGAATCTGAAACATTTTCTGGACCATTCAAGAAATTCGAATGACTATATTGATGAATCAGTTGGGATAGGAACAGTTCTGGACTTGGTATAATATGACTTTTTCAATAAAACATAGGAAGATCCAACAAAGTATATCTGATCTGGATTTATATCCCTACTGGTCTGGAATTGGCATCGCTTTAAGATTTCAGATAGATAGATATTACTTAATTTCCAATAGGTGTACACCCAATTACAGGTTTTGCAAAAGAAATCCTGCACACCTGGATTGCAAGACTCCTGACAAGATTCAGCAGGAGTGGCTCATTTCAAGCAATTTATATATTCTTCAAAGTATGGTACCATCCCTGCTGTAGTATCACATTGCACGAATCAACAACAATAAACCAGAACGTAGAGAATAAAGAGCTTAAGAAGTCTGAACATGTGAACACTACCAAACATGAACCGAAGACGAATGATATGAGTTTCAATTTCATTCCTCAAAGTACAAAGAATATTGCATATTCCAGAAAACAATAATGATCTTTTCATTTTTCTATTCATATTTTCAACGATTGAAACCAGAGTAGTAAGATGAAGTTTAATGTTCCAACGCCAGAAAGGGCTGTTTGGAACTGCCACAAATGACATCAGTGGTACTAGTCTGAAATTCAATTGCTTTGTTGACTCGATTATCCTTAGGGGATGAGCCCCAATAGAATCAAGCAAAGACATCTCTTCTTATGAAGACATCATCTATGTGACTGACGAAAAACTTAAACAGTGCATAACCAAGACGAATAACGGTTACCATTGCACGCAAATAGAAGAATCTGAAGCTCAGAAATGGCTGGTGTCGAAAGAGGCTGTAGATATCATATATGGCGTCTTCTTGAAGGGACTTCCGTGCTTACGTACACTGGGGTTTGATCAGTGGTGAAACCAGTCGCCCAGCAATGCTTTCGTGGTCCAGACTTGCATCATTGATGAGACTGATGGAGGTTCACAATAGCTTGTCTGGTGTTGAATCCCTAATGATTTTTTCTTGAGCACCGATTTCACTCATTGAAGAATTTGAATATGGAAATCTGCTAATTTCTTTCTGTAACTGGAATTGGATTTGGCATTTGATGATTATACGAAAACATTCAGAAAATATTTAGTTTCGGTTAATTCCCCAAAATGAAAAATATTTTGATGTCAGAAATTTGACTTTAGAATCAATATTGAGCAGTTCCTCAGTATAGGTATGAAATGAATGGGTTTGTAGAAGAGAATGTAAAAAAATGTGATGACGTCACTTTCAATCCAGTATGGCGGAAGACCCAAGAAAGTGGAAAATTTTCTAGTTTACTAAAAGTAAACTCACCCGGCACCCGGCAGGGGTATTCTAATGACCGTCGCTACAGGGCGATCAGCATAAAAGGTACCTAGTCGATCTAAAACATTATGTAATCCAAGCAAATTACAGAAATGGTACGTAAAAAATCACAAGACAGACAACAAGCGTTGGAAAGGAATTAATTTTGTGCTCTTCATTCTATTATTACTCACTATTCCTCCTCATTACTGTGAAAATAATTATAGTAAAATCAGAGTCCTATAGTGGATGAATAGTATAAAAAAACAAAAATCAGTGATAGCAAAATTTCGAAATGATATTGAGGGTACATTATTGAAAACAATGATGAAGTGGATGAAAATATGTATCAAATTATGGAAGGGGTAGATTCAATTGTAATCGCTGTCGAAATAGGTTCGTAAAAAAACCATACAAATCAAGAAAAAACTTAGGGAAACTAGTTATAAACCTATTGAAGTTGAATAATATAAAATTTTGACTTACTTGATTGTTATTTTTGAGTGAAAAGTTTTGGATTTGATTTCAAATACATCCGCTCTATATGATTTACACTCATTCGTCCCTTATCTTGAATGATTAAGTATTTTTTCATTAGCTCCCCTTCTTGGCATCAAACCGGAGTTTATTTTACCACAGAAATATTGATATTTTAGATTTAATCATGAATGTTACAATTATGTTTCCATTGAGTGTACCTAAAAGAACTGTTATATTGGAAGAATATTTTTGATGGTGTTCAACACTTAAGAAAAATAAACTTTGCCCTCTATTTTCAATAATATCTATGATAGTAATCAGTATTTTCTCATCTATTTTCTTGCACATATTTATTTGAAAAATATAAAGACGATTATTATTATAATTATTGGTTGGAAACGAAACAATCGAGGAGAGGAAATTATTTAAGAAATCTGCCCGGTATAGTTCGGAGTTGGAACATGTGAATAGGATGTGATTTATATCCGCTAATGAAAAAGCACAAAAGTACAATGGGTTGACATCATTGTCTATTTTTGCTAAATTTGCAGGAAACTTGCCATGGTTCATTTCCATTCGCGTGATGGTAGTGGCGTAAAATCTTGAAAAGTTGAAGTTGTCAATGTGAGGGATACTTTTAGGGAGTGGGGTGGATTATTGAATAACGATTTTTTGATTTACATGAGAATTCTTTCCAGAGTCTTCCTCAATTTAGTCATAAGATTATATCCTGCGGGGAGCTGATATCAGTTATCAATTCTAGAGAGGTGGCTTCTTCATGATTCAGTATTGTTTTCCACATTGGAAAATTCAAATCAAATAAGGGAGATAATAAAAATTTGGAGAGAAATTAAAAATGATCAAACAACGATTGAGAATTCCAAAAACTGAATGAAAAGTTAACACATAATGAAAAAATATGACTTGAAATATAGTAGACGAGGGTTGAGGCATTATTATTCATTTTTTCTGATTTTTCATCTGTGAATCAATTTATTACGTACATCTTCAAAGATGAGTCTTTCAGCGGGGTTGTTGTCTATGAAAATGAGATCAATATTACTGATTTTCAATTGACTTATAGTTGAGTATAAATAATTTCGACTTTGAAAAACTTCTTTTGCGTGATGATATTGAAACGCAAGTTATAAATATCTACTAGAATACTAGAGAAAGACATTGGTGACTCAATTTCTTTTTTTGTGGGTGAGAGAAGTGGCAAAAAGCATTTACCAGTCTCTCTTTTCTCATTTTTTGGAAGTTTTCTTTTCTTTGTCTTTTTCTCATTTTTTTTTAGTTTGCGTTGATACCCAAGAAATATTTAGGAATGAAACTGTTATATGTCATTCAGAATCGAAACTATTTCAGAAGGAATAACACGTGTGGACTCAGGTGAGAAGTTCAAAATAGAAATAAATTTCAATTTCAACAATAAACAAATAAATGAGAAAAATGAAATCAACGAACAACTTTCTAGTCACCCAGTGTAGTATATGTGTATGTACTCTATATGAAATGCTCATAGTCGTTCAGTTTTTAAGTATTTTTTTCAAACACCGCTAAAATTATTTGTCGCTGAAAAGCATCACTAAAATTCATTTTCAAAAACTTCGTTTGATACTCGAAAGGGTGAAAATAATATATGTGTTTCACAGACCGTGATACTGAAGAATAAATCGATAAAGTTTTCACATTACTGAATATCAATGATTGGCGTGCCAATTTTTTTCCATATTGCTCCATATTTAGTGTCATGTTGTGTAATAACCCTCGTACGTCCACGTTATACATGCCATTTCCGAGAATTAATTCAAATGTAATGGATAGCTTGAATGTCAACATCGTCCATTTATAACTCTGCCATTTGACATCTCGCTCGACAGTAATAATTGAACCGAGACTACACAAGCGCTGTTACGCTGTACGTGACTCAATCATTACCATCATTTCAATTACTCGGGTTGAATTGATAATTGTGCAATTTCTGCATGGATGTACAACACATGCGAATCAGGTGATGTACAGAGCATGCCAAGAAATGATACGCTTCAAGTAACTGCACAAAGAAAACGTGGTTCTGTAATAATGATGATAATAGTATTTATGCAATGTCCTTATAATCAGAATCTATCTCTGCTCAGTACGAAGTTGAACCAACTCTAATGTACGTACGTTGGTTGCCTTTTATATTTCGGGGTGAGAGAACAAAAACAAATAATAATCATCGAAAATCACTTTACTGTTTTTTGAAATATTTCCCATGAAGATTTATACACTTTTGCATGCGTTCGAACCAATTGTCGAAGCACTTTTGCCACTCTGATTGAGGTATCTCCAAAATATGCATTCTGAATGCAGCAACCGCTTCTTCAGGAGTCGAAAGACGTTGGTCTCTCTCAGAACTATATGGCGGATGCCTCATCAAATCGATGTTTTAGGTGCTGAAAAATGCAGTTGTTTGAGCCGATGTGTGAGAGCTCGCATTATCGTGGTGAAGAGTGATCTGTCTTCAGCGGTTAGTTTTACTGATTTCTTGGAAGACAGCTGGCGACCACTCAGAAGTGATTGTTCTGCGTTGTTCCAGAAGTACGGTTGCGACATGTCCAGTTTTTCCGAAAAAACAGGCGACCATTTGCTTGGAAGTGCTTCGTGCGCAAAAACTTTTGTTGGATTTGGCTCATCTTGAAACAGCCATACACTCGACTGCTGTTTACTTTCGGGCTCATACGCGTAAATCCACGATTCATCACCTGTCACGATGTCACAGACGTGCTTCGAAGCACCGCGATCGTATTTTTTGAGCATTTTCTTCGACCAATCGACACGAGCCTTTTTTTGAGAGATTGACAAACTGTGTGGGATCCAACGCGAAC